>WWET01000933.1:41154-56441 GCA_011038615.1 Limnodynastes dumerilii
GGAATGTTTCTATTTCCTATTGTATTCTATTGTATTTTTGTCTTAGGGGTGCCTTGAAAAAAAATATGGAGACCCTAAGGGTGCCTCGAACTGAGAAATTTTGGGAACTACTGCTCTAACCATTCCATTTTAAAAATAGAATACAATTTATCTCTGAAAAGGTTGAAGGAGGGGGCAATTGGGCTAAGCCATACCTGTAGTATTGATTTACAGGCCGCAGCACTTATAGCCAGCAAAAGTTTTTGAGCACCAGCGGCAATTCTCTGATCCCGAGGTAATATTCCCAGAAACGTCTATTGCTGTTACACTTTGCAGGAGGAATCCTAGCAGGGTGTGAAGTTCTCCTTCTGATGCTAGTGTTTGGTTTCCCTCAGCTGTCTGATCATTAGCCTCCCTTGCCTGGGCTTGCTGCTGATTGGTGGGAGGCCCTTTAAATAGCGTTACCTGGGAACACTCACCTGTCAGCTATAGACTCTGTTTACCAGTATCTGTGCCTGCCTTGTACTTTGCTCTTGTTTGCTTCTTTCTGATTCCTGAGTGCCCTCCATTGTCCAGCCATGGTCCTTGCCTGTTACCCTCTGTGTACCAATTCCTCTTCTCCCACCTTATTGTATTATTTCTTTTTGTATTTATTCCCTGCCTTCTTCTGTGAGCCTGTGTTTGTAGCCCACAGAGAGCAGTAAGCATGTGCATCGCTGCGTGCTATGCCAATATAACCAATATAAGTTGGAACACAAACAATAAGTCATATAGTTATGGAGGGTCCTTTGTTACCTTGTTCTCTTATAGGAACATTAAAAAAAACTGTGGAGCATTCAAAATAGGGACATCCGAAAAAAAGCTATTTGACACTGTGCCACATCAAAGACTGTTAAATAAGCTGGAAACTTTGGCATTGGACTTAAAGATAGTTGCATGGATACAATCTTGGTTACAGTAAAGACAACAAAGCGTTGTAGTAAATGGAATCTCTTCTGGGGATGTATTGGTAACAAGTGGAGTACCCCAGGGTTCAGAAAGGTTTAGAAAGCAGAGTTAAAATTTTTGCAGATGACACTAAACTATGTATAGTAATAGAATCAGAGCAAGATGTAATCTTGTAAGATTATGCATTTAGCATTGTCAGTCCCCGGCTAGAAAATCTTCTTTCCAAAATAGGGGCATCCGAAAGTTCCTTTTTGGATGTCCCTATTTTGAATAGTCCCCGCTTTAGAATTTTTTTTTAGAATGGGTGAGTATGCCGAAAATACAGCCGCCGCTGATATCCCGACGCCGCACCTATACCGCCGGACCGCAGGGAAAGGTGAGTAACCTCTCCAGGGTGAAGGTAAGGGAGGGTTTGGGTCAGGCTGCGAGAGAAGGAGGGTTAGGGTCAGGCTGTGGGAGAGTGAGGGTTAGGGTCAGGCTGCAGGGAAGGGAGAATTAGGGTCAGGCTGTGGGAAATAGTGGGTTAGTGTCAGGCTGCCAGGAAAGGAGGGTTAGGATTAGGGTCATGAGAGTGGAGGGTTAGGGTTAGAATTAGGAAAAGGAGTGGGTGACTTTTTTTTCTTACCTTTCGGAGCACCGAAAGCTTGGTGCTCCGTCGATTGCTCCGTCGATTGCTATGCCTTATCGAAATCCCAGCCAGTTTTGTACTATCGATATAGGGCCGTTCTAAGGGCGGCCCACACCCTGCATTTAGGGATCAAAAACAAGCATGCAATCTATAAAATAAATGGGGAAATTTAGGGGAATCTTTAATGGAAAAGGATTTGGGAGTGGTCATGGACAATAAACTTAGCAACAATGGTCAATGTCAAACAGCAGCTGCAAGGGCCAATAAAGTATTAGCTTGCATAAAATGGGGCATAAATGCAACGGAAGACTGTGTAATTTTGCCACTATATAAATTATTAGTAAGGCCTCATCTCAAATACAGAGTTCAGTTCTGGGCATCACTCCATAAAAAGACATTTTGGAACTAGAAAGGGTTTAGAGAAGGGCGTCAAAATTGATAAAGGGTATATAGTTATTGAGCTATGAGGAAAGGCTAGCCAGTTTAGGCATGTTTACTTTAGAAAACCGGCCTCTAAGAGGAGATATGATTACTATATACAAATACATCAAGGGTCAATACAGACGACTTTCATGGGAACTTTTTACCCCAAGGACTGTACAAAGGATATGTGCTCACCCACTAAGGTTGAAGGAGAGGAAGTTTCACGACCAGCAAAGCAAGGTTTCTTTACAGTAAGGGCTGTCATGATTTTGAGTTCACTGCCAGGGAAGGTTGTGATGGCAGATTCACTTGATATGTTTAATAAAGGGGTTAGACACATTTTTGGATGTGCCTCCCATATAAAAACTGTAAATACGCACCGAGGGTGGGGTGAGACATTTAAATTGTACAGTATGGGCGTGCTAAGCGTCGTAACTACACAATGAGCTTACAGATGCCCGCGGTTACACATAGAAAAGTTAGGGTAGGGTTTGCTGGGTGTAAGAAGTCTAAACTAAATACGACCAAGGGGAGTGCCTATGGGAGTGCATCGTAGGTACGCTGGCGTAAATATGCTACGCACATGAGCGTTTCACGAGTGTAGGCTCGGATCAGGCCCCTTGGGTCAGCAGGGATTTTTTTTCAGATTGCAACAGATTGGAGGTTGCTTCATCTGGATTAATTTCAATTATAAAGATAGGGATCACAGGATATTTATAACGGGTTGAACTTGATGGACTGGTGTCTTTTTTCAAGCTTATAACTATTTACTACCATGTTACTATATTAATCCCCCAAAAAATGATTGTCTATAAAGCACCAAAAACTATTTTATAGCATCAGAAACTTTAAAAACTTCAATTATACAATAAATAATAAACAAATTAAATATTAGTTTGTCTTTTACTGAGTTCTTAAAAAAAAAAGGTATATTATTTTCATTTTGGATACTGTTGCAAAAGAATCATATAGGGACTGAATTTGAAGGTACTGCACAAAATGTTGCAATCTGCATCTAGGCAAATCATGGACCTGATCCAGGCTGAAGTATGCACAGTGCTGGCAATTATCCACAGGAGAGGCTTGCGTACACTAAGTGCGATCCTAGATCTCATGCATGCGAGGTTTGTGTGCTCCCCATGTCCTCCCCCTGCACATAAAGAGCTTCTGTGCCCTGAACCCTACCTCAACTTTTATTCACACACCCCTGCGCGTAAGGGAATAGTTCTAATGGAGGATTGTACATAAGCCCTTACTGTACTATTTAAATACCTCCCTCCGCCCACAATGCAAGCATGCTGCACACATGGCGGGTCATCAAGCTGTACTGTCGGAATGTTTTCATTTGAAAAATTTGGAATAGTTTGATGTGTAGCTGCCATGTCTGCGCATGTACAGCAATACAGTCGAACTGGGTGCTTATGTATTCAGAATGTGTAAGTACCCTGTCATATGAAATTGTGGACCTGGTCCCATATTACAAATGAATTTATAAAGAATTCATGCAAGGGAAATAATGGATGACTTTGCTATAGCACACAAATAATAAACAGCTTTATATCACCTCCCCCAGTACTAATAAGAATGAATTTGACAAGAGTAAACATTTATATAGAAGCATCCTTTGTATTGTATGTAAGTGAGAATAGCTTGGTAAACCTTCCTAATATGTGGTGTGAAAGGTATTTTCCAATTCCTTTTAAGGAAATTCATATAAAATATAGATGATCCCTTAAGAAATTAAACAGTTGTTCTTTACACTGTTGTAAGTACAAGATGTCTGGAACATTTCTTTGTGCTTTGAACAGAGACACACATAGAGCCTGATACCCATATAATAGGAAAGCCTTACCTCAGGTGACCTCATGTGTTAGGCTCTGAGCCAATGGACTGCAGGCTTATCAGAGCCCTGTTTACATTCATGTCATAGAAACTACTTCTGTTCCTGTAATGGTTCAAGAACAACAGGGCTAGGGAGGGGACAGACAAATGTAAAGACACAATGTACCCTGATGAAACCTATTGGTATTGTAAAGAATCATTAACTGCTTCATTCCACAATGTAAATGTCTTGTCAACATAATGTGGATGAGTTTGTAATGCCCAGGCAGCACTTGATAATAGAAAGCCACAGAACAGGGGAACACACTGAAATCTGTTTGACCTCATAGCCCTGTGACGAGCAGGCATTTTATTTCAGCTGCTCTTTGAATACATTAGGATCAGAAAAAATCCCTTTAATGTAAATTGCACAGCAGTGCTGAACTGACGATCTGATATCCACAGCTGGCCTCAAGTGAACTGTGCAGTTTGCATAACAGAGCGTGATTAATGTACAGATATAGGTTGAACAATGTTTTTCTGAATTCTGACTCTATCTAGTTTCCTAGGTCAAACTGGATATTTCTTTGTTTCTTGTGATAGCCTTTAGGATGCAAACATAATTTGTTTTTCAACACAATCATGTCCAGTATGTTAATGGTTTTATTTAGTTAGTTTTTTTAATTTATTTTCCTGGCTTTCTTTTTCTGCTTTACCTAGAATTATATGTAGAATTATATGTGCTTTTATAACTGTACCCAATAAATGAACAGATATAAAGTATACACTCAAAGGGTCTGATCCAGAACTACGGCTATGCTGATCGTATTAACGCCCAGCCGTACCTTCTATGCATTCCCCCTGACACTCCCCCTGTCCTGCCTTACGCCGGCTGCAGCCTGCCCTAACTTTTGGCACCGTGACAACGGCAGGACATAACAACAACCTGGCTGTAACTATCTAATTAACATGCCTCCTCCCACCTACATTCCCTAACTATAGCGTATTTACGGTGATCGTAAGATTGGCACACCACTTCCACCGTAAATACGCTACAGTTAGGGAAGCCCGATTCACAATTAGTAAAAAGCCTACTTACGCTCCAAACATCTGCTTGGCGGATGCGCAGATCGGGGAAAAAGTCGATCTTATGCATACGCCCGCTGTAACAACACCAGTGGGCGTTCTGGATCAGGCCCAAAGTGTGGTCAAGACAGACCCTAATAACAAATGTTTTACCCTAGGAACAATAAACCTGGGCAAGAGCCTGCCTTTTCCAACTCAATATTAATTAAATAGAAGAAACAAAGTAGCACTGAGGGTAATAGTCATAAAAACAGTTGTTGTCAAAAATATATTGAATCAAACTACAAACATAATGGATCCAAAGAATTTTCAGCATTGGGATATCCTAAAGCAGGATACATGGGTATAAGCAATCGGAAGCCTGAGGTGGTCAAACATCTGAGTGATTGCACCACTAGCCATTACCCTTGCATGGACGTAAGTTTTCCAAGGAGAGCTTTGCATTATGATTGGGAAGCACGGACAGATGAAATTTGATTTGACTGCCCAAACAAGAGGGGCAAATCGGATGTGCTTTATCAGTAAAATGGTAAAATAAGTACAATATTATAAAGGCCAGACCAGGAAATTGCCTTGGAGCTTAAGGAAAATACCCTTCTTTGGGTTACATGCAATATATGGTACATACTTGGTCACAAATATGGCCTCAATCCTTGACATACTATCCATATGACATTTATGCACAACCCAGATTTCCAACATGGCATTGCATCCTACCCCTTCAATATGTGTCAATTGGGAATTGGGGGGAAGGGGGCGGCACGATTGACTCTCTTTTGAATTTGAGCACTAAGAGGCCTTTCAGTTTTATGGAGGCTGTGAAAAGTGTGAGTCTATTAAGGGCTTGCATTTTTGCAGGCATGTAACTACGCATGTCAGGTGGTTAGTTTTTTTTACGGAAAGGGATTGGGATAATGCATTCGATAAGCATTTTCATAACTAGGCACCCACAAAAGGGGCTATTTCTCAACATTATACTTTGTTTAGAGAGGAAATAGACCACGGCTTGTCACAGTCAGGAATGACACAATGGAATTGAGTGTTTCCTAAAATAACAATTTTCTCCTTTCTTATAACATTACAACAATCCTGTAAACTTTTACCATCCAGCATATATGTAGAGATGTTTATAAACCTATATCATTAATCATATCTGTGTTAGGATCACCTACCAGGGTGTGGAATCTAACTAGAGCCTGGTTTTCACTGGAGCCCCTGATGGTGGGGACAGTCTGGGCTGCAGGACTCTGGCAGGCTGCGGCCCCTGGCAGGACTACCTTAATGCGTGTGAGTAAGATGAAGACACACACCAACAAGGAAATGGGGACCATGAAAATTGCAACAACACCAAAACAGACAGTGAGACTAACAAGGGCAAGCACTCACGCACACACACACAGCGCACTCAGCAGAACAAAGCAACCAGGAGGCAAGGACAAGGAAGGGTTAACTGCAGGAACAAGAGGAATGAGCAGGAAAAAGGGCACTCAGGAATTAAGATAGAAAAGACAGGCAAAAGCACTGAATCACTGACCAACAACAACCACAACTGGGTAGCAAAATACTATAACCAGCACTGACCCCTGGATCAGCTGGTTATTTATGGAGACCGCTGGCCAATGAGCAGCACATTCTGGCATCCTGGTTGCTAAGCAACACCAGGTCGCCAGTTCGGGAGGCAGAGGGCATGTTCCGCAGGTCTCAGAACAGAGCAGAGGACCTTGCAGGCAACACCAGGATGCCTGTTCGAGGAGAGGAGCGGCTGCAGGGAGACCCGGTGGTAAGCGCTATCACATTTAAGTGAAAACGCATAACAATCCGTCACCTGTGAGAAGATTCAAAATGGGAGCTCTTCTAAATGATAATTGTATTAGGTGCCAGGGTACACATGCAGATTCTTACCACTGTTTTTGGGGCTGACCAATTATACGAGGTTTTTGGCTTCAAATGAAGGATGAGGATAATCTGGTAAACTATGTGCCTTTTGGTCCTGAGTGGGCATGTTTTTGGGTATGTTACTTGAGGGGCAGAGAATAGCGAAAGAAGCAAAGAGGATTCTTGTGGTGATTAATGCATTAGCTCGTCAGACAATCTTACAATTATGTCTCTAACCAGCAGACCCACTGATAACCCTTTTTAAATAAAAACTCTTATGTGTTTCATATAGAATGGATAGAGACCACCCTGGTGAGGTAGAAACTCGTAGAGCGGTTCTTTGCCACCTGGGAATCATATATAGATAACTTTCCGTTAGAAGTGAAAAGACAACATCACAATAGCTTCTCTCCGAGAGGTAATGACCCACCTCTAATTTTGTAACAAATAAAGTTCTGAGTTCAAAAAGACAACAAACAAGTTTGAAAAGTGTTGAATGGTCTAATTAATGTTTAAGCAATAATTGATATTGTCGCAAATTTTATATACATTATGGAAAAAGTCATGTTTTGTTTTGTTACAGACCAAAGTCTGTAACCTGCAAAGCTCTAGAAATAAGATGTATTGCACAGTGTGTGAGTTTTGGAAGAAATAAAAAAAATTACAAAATAAAAAATAAGTACAATAGACGTAAAAGTAAAATAAAACAACCAAAGTTTGTCTAAAAAGAGATAGTTTACAAATTGTACCATTTTCATCACTGCATACAGTAGAGGAGACAAGTTCACTTCATACAATGGCTGTGTACATAAGGATATTTGTAACACAAATAGGGGCTGATCCAGAGTTTGAAAGTAAGGGCAAAACAGGTGAAGTGTAAACCTAAGGAAAACCATGTTCAATAGCAAGGGAAAGCAAATGTAATCCATCTAAACAGAGTTAAAGTTAAGAGGTGTTTCATATCTCATCTAAAGTTTACAGATTAAACATAAAGCTAAGCAGAAAGTGAGTTCTATGTGCAAAAGCAAAGTTTATTCCAAATGTGCAAAAAAATTTATTTGCACCACTCACATTGAAATATGGTTTTGCTCAGGGGTACATTACACCTGCATTGCCCTTAATTTCAAACTCTAAATCAATCCCATATATAGGATCCTGTTCATGATGGCTTTAAGGTAGGTGACTGAGCCTGTGTACCAGCAATGTTAGGAGATGAGTGTAGATAGATTGTGTCCCCTAATAGCGTCTTCTGGGCAGATATCAATAATGTTTGAATATTAGGAGAACAAATGTTTGCGGAAGTTGATCCAGCCTCCAAGGTGAAACAGGGACCTTAGAGTAGTCCCACTGTTGGTTGAAAACTGTTGGGCTATTTGAATAGGGTATAATAGAAATTAAATATTAGTTCTTTTTAGAGAGATCATGATTATTACAAAGTTGTAATTGTCTTAAAACGCAAAAAGTGCTATGCTGGTGAAACTAAAACATTGGTCAAAAAACTGATGGTAAAAAGCAATGGTTCTGAGCAGTTGTGGGCTGGGCCAGGGTGTAGGAGGGCATATTGTACTCCTTGTGTTGATCCTTTTCACCCCTGACTGGGCCATCTACCTATAACTTGTAGGCTGTATTGGTTGAAATAGCTGCATTACTGTTATGAGAACGGTTCACCGGAGCGCGGAGTCTAACTATCAGGTGGTGTTCGCCAGAGCCCCTCCTGATGGTGGGGATGGACCTGGCTGCGCCCAAAGTAGCAGGTCGCAGTCCCCAGTGACCAAACTCATATGAGGAGGAAACAGACCATCTGTCACGAACTGCGAGGTTTTGTGGGACCTGTCCCAGGTTCCAAGGGAAACGACAGACGAGTAGGAGTGAAGTGGAGTTAGTAGTTTTAATAAAAGGTAGTTGCACAAGATACAGAACAAATAATAGAATGCGGTTAAGTAATTCTGGATAGTGTCAGGTGAGGAAATATCCAATGGTTGTGGAATGATGGCCGGGCTATGCCGGACTAGGTTGAGAGGCAAATGTCCAGGAGCAGAGGTATGGTGACTCCGGACTGGAGTGAGGGGCAAGTGTCCAGAAGGTAGTGGAGTAGGGACCGGACTATGCCGGGCTGGAAATGAGAAGCAAAAGTCCAGGATCAGTGGGTTGGTGAGAGTCAGGTTGGACTGGACTGAAGTCAGGCTAGAACCGGACTGGAGAGCAACCAAGACCGGACTGGAGTTGCAGACAGGACTGGACTGGAGTTGCAGACAGGACTGGAGTTGCAGACAAGACTGGAGTTGCAGGCAGAACCGGACTGGAGATGCAGACAGGACTGGACTGCAGATGCAGACAGGACCGGACTGGAGATGCAGACAGGACTGTAGACAGGATGCGCTGGACTGGCGTGCTGAGTTGCGCCGGAACAGGATCAGAGATGCACCAGGACTGGATCAGGATCAGGAATACACCAGGACTGGATCAGGAATACACCAGGACTGGATCAGGATCAGGAATGCACCAGGACTGGATCAGAAATACACCAGGAACGGATCAGGACTTGAGTCAGAAGCAAGCTGGATCAGGACTGGTTTGAATAGACGAATCGTTCCCAGAAGACCAAGTTGATCTGGGCACCGTGGACAGAGTGCACAGGGTTTAAATAGTGTGCCCTGTGCACCGATTGGCTGGAGGACTGAAGCAGAGGATACTCATTAGTAGTTCAGCAGCATGTGACTTCAAGCAAGATGGCAGCGCCCATGGACCAGAGCTCAGCGGTACTTGGCGCCAGAATCCACGAGGAGATGCCAGCTGAAGGGTGCAGGGTCAAGCTGGGTAAGTACAGGAGATTGTCACTGCCGCCGCAGATCGTGACACCACCAAGAGATATTAGTAGAACAGGGACAACATGTATGGATACGCCAAGAAGGCAAAACAGAGGTACCCCCAGGTAGGACAAGCAATGGAGAGAGCTGAAGGTGAGCACCCCCTAAATTACCAGTATAGAATTGGAACAATAAGGAGCAACAGAGAAGCACAATACCAGCACAACACTGGATATAAACAGTGCAGAGAGAGTAGCTCAGAACAAGACAAGACCGGTATAGGCGCAACTACAGCTCAGACCCAAAATGGACAGGAGAGCAGGAATAAAGTGAAGTAGGAGATACACAGAACCAGAACAAGGCTGGATATAGTATGTGCAGGTGGAATAAGCACCTAATAAGAGATCCGAGTTCACGGCTAATTACGCTGTAATGTTTAGGATCGGAACAACTGCGCATGCGAAGTAACTTTATTGACGTAGTTAACGTAGACTATACGCGCAGAAGTGCCTTACGGACGGACCTGTGAATCACACGTTGGTACATACGGACAGATACGCAACGCAAAAATACGCAGAGGAAAATTTTAATAAAAATGGGCGGGGGGGCATTTAAATGAAAGAAAGTGGGCGCGACTCTCATGAATCGCACGTACGGAGAACACGTACGCATGGAAATGTACTCGGTACTCGGTCTTTGGCAGCAGAAGTCTCTGACAGCACAGCCGAGAGAGGGGAGTGTCGTGCTTATGAGGGGGTTTGGTCTGCGCCGTCAGTGCGTATAATTGCGATCCGATCGCCACACGGATCTCTGAATATGGCCCAGAGACTGTGAACACATGAGTATACAAGTGGTGCAGGTGGAAATAGCACAGTGGTTAACAAGTTCGGGACTGGAGTATACAATAGGTGCAGGTGGAAACAGCACATGTACCAGCACAAGGCTGGATATAAACTGACAATACAAATACAGAGACAGGGGCTTGCACGCAACAAACAGCAGGTAGCTACACTCATACCAGGAACAATAATCAAGGCAAGGCAGGAATCCAGGGCACACAGGAGAGACACAGCAGGGAAAAAAAGGAATCAGAATCAGAAGCTAGGAACAGAATTCCAACAGGAACACGGACAGGAACACTAGAAGCATGAGCTAAGCTAGAAGCTATAACCGGCAATCAGGTGTCAAGTATTTAAAGGGAGAGCCACATTTCCATTGGCTGCTGATTGCACGCAGCCAAATACACAGCTAGGAAATTCCAGCTGTGGAGTAATCAGCCAGGATCCCTACCAAGAAGGAATGCTGCAGTGGAAGCCACGGCTGGAGTACCCTGCTACATTATAAAGACACAATTACATGCTGCTGCCATATGCAGCATGTAACAATTACTTAGCAACTGATGCAGCTTAACAAGTAGTTAGGACTCAGGACTTCTTGCACTGCTGCATTAGATGTTAAGTACAATAGTACAAAACAGCTGCATAATTAATCCTGGTTATATTGCCTTATCAGTTGCTTAATTAATTAATTTATGAATAAATAGAAAAAGAAAATGAATGTATGATTATATTAAGGAGCCTTATTATTGTGTCATTAAAGTAAAACGGCAATACTATTTGATTACTTTACTATGGTGATAATGGACCGGATTCAGAGTTTTAGCGAATGCACAATGTGGATCTGATAAAACATACTATACAAAGATGCATGTTTCTTTACAAACACGCACCTCTGAATTGGCCATAGAAAAATCGGCCTAGTTAAAAAAAAGCAATTGGAGTAATTAAGGCTTTTAAGGGATCCTTTGTTTTTTTTGTAAACAATTAAAAAATTAACCCCTTCTCCCACCAACCCCGCAACAATGAGAAAAAAAATAAAATAAATCCAGCACAACAGGCCATGCTGATTCTTGTGGAATATAGTTAGCGACGTTCTATCAGTGTTTTTTTAAGGCCACCCCCCAGATTAAAAGCTTGGGACTCCCATCAGAGCAGGTAAGTATGTTTTTAATAATTTTTTAAGCACTTTTGGCCATTTTTTTGCCAATTTTTATGAGGGCACTAAACTGTTGTATTTTTATTACGGGGGACATGTATATGGTGCAGCGGGCTCTGGATAGCAGGGCTTGCTGGCGCTTGTAGTTCTACAAGCAACAGCATGCCCCGTCGGGCTGGAATTATTTATTTTACTCATTGCTGCATGGGGGTGGCGGGGAAAGGGGTTTATTATGGAAACCAATGTTTTTATTTTTTTCAGTTTTTTTTTTTTACTAATTACTTTTGTTTTTGGCAGCTTCGGTGAGCTGCTCCTTACGCTTACACCATCCCAGGGATGGTGTAAGCCTAGGGTTTGTTAAGCTGCCACCGGACTGCACTGCATGCAATATTTAAATGAGAAAAACGCCCCTTTTCTCTCTTAAATATCCGTTCCATAGGCACAAGCCAGTCGGTTGTGATCACAGACGGATGGGTACACTTGCGCCCAGGGCTGCCGTCATCACATGCGGGGCCCAGGACTCAGCCTCGGGCCCCGCCACATGTGATGTCATTTATGATGTCACATAGGGGCAGGGCCCGGCAGACACGCTTTAGCAGCGGACCAGTACGCATTGAAGAATTTCTCTGTGCATTGGCCGACTACTAAATAGCTCTGAACAGAAAGTATCGGTGGTAGGATACCACCGATACCTGCTGCTACAAAGCTAGGTAAGTATCGGCCGGCCCCTATCACGTCCGGGCCCGGGACAGTAGTCCCGGCTGTCCCCCCGATGCACCCATCTTTCTGTGTGTGCTCCCGATCTGAGCATGCACAGTGCTCAATTTTACTGGGCTTCTGTCTGAAAAAAAGACAGAAGCGCAGCTCTGAATCAGGGCCAATATGTTTTGATGGAGACAGTACTTTTATTTTATAGGCACCATTTGTAGGTAGCACAATGGATTTTATAGATTATCTAAATTATAATAAATAAATTAAAAGCAATGATAAAATCCTCCTTAATCATTTTGTAAGGTTCCACATTTTTTAGAACCTTGTACACTATTTTTGTTATCTTTTATATATTTTTAATTTAAGAGTTTATCTTAAAGATGAAATAATATTAGGTTGTATATTGTAGCCACTGCATTGGAACATGATGTGGTTTAAGATGTATATCAAACAACATGAAATGTAAACAAGGCTTGAAAGCAAAAGCTATTATTTTCCTTTAACTGTGTATAATTAAATACTGTACTAGTTTTTGTCCCTGTCTTTTGACAAAACCCCTACTAACCCTGCATAGAAGGCCAGTATTTCTTCAACTCTATAATAGTCCAGCACTGGCATTCTGTCAGCACCGGTTATAGATCTAAATCCTTGGTGTTTATACCTGCCCTGTGTTAACCATTCCTGTACCTGTGTACTAGTGTATGTTCCCCTCCGGGGGGGTCCCACTGGTTGATGTTGCTGCGCGAGCCCTTATACGCCTGATTCTGCCTGTCTTGTCCTATCAATCTTTCTTCCGTTGGTTAGTACCTACTGATCCTGTCTTTTCCCGCTTCCTGCTCCATTCTTACCTATCTCCTCCTGTCTCTATTTGGTTATTCGTCCTTCCTCCCCGGGCGTTGCTACCAGGGGCTGCGACCTTCTAGGTGTTCTGCAGCCCAGCCTATCCCCATCTCTAGTGAACACCAGGCCTTAGTTAGACTCCGCACCCTGGTAGTTTCCTCCGCAACATACCGGACCTTGGTCCTCAGTAACTGGCCTCAAGCCTCTGCCCAGTGGTACCGACTCTTGTCATCCAGGAACTCTACCGGTACCGTAACAGTATAACTGGCCACTACAGGTTACTTCCGCTACTAGTAACATGGATGCTACTACGGAGGCAATAAATGCACTTATCGCACATGTCTCCAACCTGGGCCAGATGGTTCAAAGTCTCACTGCCAAGGTTCACTCCCAAGAAGAGGTTATTGCTTCTTTAAGCTCACCATCTGTTTCTGCTCCAGTTCCCGCTCCTGGTTCACCTTAGGCTTTCTTGGATGTCAAAGCGAATCTACCGGATCACTTTTTGGGAGACAGAGCCCAATATGTCTTGTTCAAGGAAAGCTGCAAACTTTATTTTCAATTGAGACCTGGAACTGAGCTTCAGAAGGTGGGACTGATAATTTACTGCTTCAAGGGGATCCCCAAGCCTGGACGTTTAGTCTCCCTCTGGATGATCCTTCCCGGCAATCTGTGGACACCTTCTTTGAAGCCTTGGGGTTGCTGTACATCAACCCAGATCGTCTAGCCTCAGCTGACTCAAAACTCCATTCCCTACATCAGGGAAAGAAATCTGCAAAGAATATAGTGCTGAATTCCAGCGTTGGGCCAATGACTGCGATTGGAATGACCCGGCACTACACAACCAATTCCATGTTGGCCTTTGTGAACATGTCAAGGACGCCTTGGTGCAGTTCCCTGCTGCTAAGACTCTGGACGACTTGGACCGTCACTTGAAGGAGCGTCGTATGGAGAGAGATCCTTCATCAACTTTTTCTTCTGTTAACGTTCCTCCTGATATGACAGCGATCGACGAACCCATGCATTTAGGTTCTTACCGCCTGACCAAGCAAGGAAAATCTCGACGACATTCACTGGGTTTGTGCCTTTACTGTGGAGAAAAGGCTCATAGAGCAGATAATTGCCCGAACAAACCCACTCAGTCAGAAAGAAGGGCTCCATCTGAGTGTTCATCTTATTTCTACTTTCTAGTCCCAACTCATTTAAATATTGGGAATCAAGAGGTTAATCTCATCGCCTTCCTCGATAGCGGGAATTTTATCAACATTGACCTGGCTCATTCCCTGGATCTTAGGACCAAGACTATTATTTCTCCTCTGACTGCCTGCGGTCTAGATGGGAGACCCTTGGCCGACAGTTTAACTCAGAGAAGTACCTCACTCCTCAGATTGTCTACTGGTGTCTGCCACTAAGAGCAAGTCTTGTTCAGAGTGCTGTATTTCTCAACCCATCTGTATTAGACAAACCTCACTTTGAAGCATTCCGCCACAATATGCAGAGTTTTTGGATCTCTTTTCTAACTAGGCCTGATCCAGAACAACGCCCACCGACGCGACGTTGTTAGGCATATGCGTAAGATTGGCTGTTCAGCCAATCTGCGCATGCGCCGGGCAGATGTTTGCAGGCGTAACTAAGGAATTTTCTATTTGTGGATCAGGCGTCCCTAACTCTACTCTAGTTATGGTGGAAGGGGCGTGCCAATCATATGCTCACCGTAATTACGCTAGAGTTAGTGAAGGTAGGCGGGTGGAGGCAAGGAAATGAGGCAGGGAGAACAGGGTTATTAAGTTACGCCCCGGTCCTAGAGTAGTTACACTCTGTTACGCTGGCTGAAGTTAGGGTAGCCCTCAGCTGGCGTAACAGAGTGTAACTACAGTAGGACGGGGGGAGTATCAGGGGGAGTGCATAGGAGGTACCCACTGGCATAGCTATAGCTTTTTCATGAGGGGGGTTTTGGGTGGCAAAAAATAGGAAGATAGGTAAGTATAATAATAACATGCGAAATGAGTTATAGACAGTATTAGGCAAGTATAGTAGTTATGTATATTACGAGTGTTCAAATTCATGTATTACTAATTCAATTGCATTATTTATGTAGGTAGGTAAGTATGTACATATTGTTTTTGGAAGGTTCAGAGGCTCCTATAGACTACTAACTTGGACAAAGTAAAACTAAA
>WWET01000933.1:57880-71852 GCA_011038615.1 Limnodynastes dumerilii
ACACGTACTCTGGACACTACGAGTACCTGGTTATGCCCTTTGGGCTCTGTACTGCGCCAGCTGTCTTCCAAGATTTTATTAATGAGATACTACGGGATTTCCTGGGATTCATCGTAGTCTACCTAGATAATATACTCATCTTCTCCTCTGACTTATTTTCTCATCAAGAACATGTTCAATAAGTGCTACCCACCTGCGGGAGAATCATCTTTTTGCCAAGGCCGAGAAATATGAATTTGAGGTGAACAAAGTAACGTTTCTAGGTTATGTAATCACTCCTGATGGTTTCTCCATGGATCCAGCCAAAGTAAAGGCAATCTTTGATCGGGTACAACCCAGTAATTTGAAAGTTACCCAGCGTTTCCTTGGCTTTTCAAATTATTACAGGTGCTTTATTAGAGGCCTTTACTTGTTAGTAACACCAATCTCGGATCTCACCAAGAAGGCAGAAGATCCTAGCACATGGCCACCTGGAGCATTTAAGGCTTTTCACGCTCTCAAACAAGCCTGTATCTCTGTGCCCATACTCCACCAACTGGACCCAGATCTGCCGTTTATCGTGGAGATGGATGCTTAAAACATTGGAGAAGGTGCTGCCCTGTCACAACAGGATCCGCTTGACAAAAAATGTATCTGTGTGCCTATTTTTCTAAGAAGTTTTCGACAGCGTAGAAGACAACAGAGAGTTGATAGTCATTCAAATGGCATTTAATGAATGGAGACACTGGCTGGAAGGGGCATCATCGTCCTCACTGATCATAAAATCTGGCATGTATTGGAGCCGCCAAGAGACTGACACCCAGACAGGCCAGATGGGCGTTATTTTTTACCAGATTCAATTTTATCATTACCTATCATCCGGGTTCCCAAAACAAAAGGGCAGATGCCTTATTTTGCTTTTTTCTACCTGAGCATGCTCCCTCCTCCCCCCCCTTCCTATTGTGCCTTCTACTTCTATCATTGTGGGTCTCACTCAAGATTTATACTCTCTTATCGTGAGGGCATAAAAACATAACTCTTCTCCAAGAATCTAAGGAAGTCTGTGCTCATGGAAACTCATGCTAGCAGAACCGCAGGTCATCCTGGAGTTCAGAAAACTTTGGATTTATTGTCTCGTATTGTTTGGTGGCCTGCGCTGACTAAAGATGTCAAGGAATTTGTCAGTTTCTGTATGGTCTGTGCCCAAAACAAATCTTCTCGGTCTCCCCTACTGGTCTCCTTCATCCTTTACCTATCCCTAAGCGTCCTTGGACTCACCTGTCTATGGATTTTGTGACTGATCTTCCAAACTCCTCTGGAAATACTGCCATCTGGGTCATTGTTGACTAATTTAGTAAGATGGCCCACTTTGTACCTTTGGTAGGTTTGCCATCCACTCAAGAATTAGCAAACCTGTTTGTTGATCATGTCATCTGTCTTCATGGCCTGCCCTCTGATATTGTCTCAATTTTTAGTCAGTTTCTGGAAAACTTTCTGTAAGCTTCTCTGTATCAGCATTAGCTTATCTTCCAGATAGCGGGCCGTATGCAGAGCTCCAGCCGCATTGCATTTGCAGCCGGAGTTTTCAGAAAAGTGCTACTGCGCATGCGCAGTAATTTTGTAACGTAATCTACGTTACTTCTTGTAACGTAGATTGTGTATACACGGTCTTAAATCTACGCAATCTACATTGCAAAAAGTATTGTAGATTACGTTACAAAATTACTGCACATGCGAAGTAGCACTTTTCTGAAAACTCTGGCAGCAAATGCAATTCGGCCGGAGCTCTGCATACGGCCCAGCATCCGCAATCTAATGGCCAGACTGAAAGGGTCAACCAAAATTTGGAGCAGTATCTACGTTGTTACACCTCTAAACTTCAAGACAACTGGACTCAGAATTTGGTGTGGACGGAATTTGCTTACAACAACACTTCACACGCTTCCATTAAAGTATCCCCTTTTTTCTGTGCTTGGGATATTATCCGCGAGCCAATTCTTTTCTGCAGCTTGATGTGGATCAGTCTCCTGATACCCAAAATATTGCCAAAAATATCAAGTCAATCTAGATCAAGGTGATGGATTCTCTTCATCAGGGAGCGGTTTCTATCAAGGCCATGGTAGATCGATGTAGGAGCAATGGTACCTTCAATGTGGGTGACAAGGTCTGGTTATCTACAAAAAACATTCAGATTAGTCAACCTTATAAGAAGTTGGGTCCGCATTTCATTACTATTATCAGAAGAATCAATCTTCCTCATAATATAACATTTCCAAGGACTTATCTCCCTTCTTAAACCTTTTTGGAGATCTAGAAGGATTCAGTCATCCTCATTGTCTAAACCACCTCCTTTTATTGTCGATGGTTAAGAAGAATTAGTAGTAGAAATGATTCTGGATTCCAAAAAGTCCACTATTTAATTCAATAGAGAGGCTATGGACCAGAAGAATGACAATGGGTTTCAGCTCGAGATCTCCATGCTAATAAACTTGTAAAGGACTTTCATGACAAATTTCCATATAAACCTGCTTCTAGAAGTATGTTAACCCCTCATCAAGGGGGGGGGGGTACTGTTACATGCCACTGCCAGAAGCAGACAGGCATGTCTGTTACTCACCCCTCCTGGTCCGCTTTCACTTGCCGGCCGCGGCATGTAAACAAACAGCACGTGGGGAGCTGCCGCGCTCAGGGTAAGCCGCGCGCTCCACCTCTCCGTCCCTGCACTACTACTGGATGTTCTCCCATGCCTAGGAGACGTCCTATTGGTTAATGGTGGCTGAAAGGCTGCTAGCTTATAAGGGGCTGGCAGCCTCTATATCAGTCTGGTGTTGGCATTCTATCAGCGCCGGTTATAGTGTCTGTTCCAGTTCTGTGAACTGCTCTTTGCTCTTTTTGCCTTGCCTTACATTTTGAGTGCCTATTGATCCTACCTTGTACCTTGCTGTGCTCCTTATTGTCTCGTAGTCCCTCTCTTTGGACCGGATTCTCAGTCCCAAATTTTTCATTTTATAAGCGTTCTTTTACATTTAGAGCTACAGCGCACATCTTTTACGCTATCTACGTAACATTTTGTTACGTAGATTGTATATATGCGGTCTTTGAACACCACATGTACTCAGTTTACGTAACAAAATGTTTATTTGGTGTTTATACCTACCCTGTGTTAATCCTTCCTGTACCTTAGTGCTAGTGTCTGTTACCCTCTGAGGGGTTCCACTGGTTGATTGTTGCTGTGTGAGCCCTTGTACGTTTTTTTTCATCCTGTCTTGTCCTGTCATTTTTTTTCTGTTGGTTGTGTCCGTTCCATGTTCCGTGTTGTCTGTCACAGGTCAGTACCTACTGATCCTGCCTTTTCCTGCTTTCTGCTCCATTTTTACCTATCTCCTCCTGTCTCTATCTGGTTATTTGTCTTTTCTCTCCCGGGCATTGCTGCCAGGGGCTGCGACCTGCTAGGTGTCCTGCAGCCTAGCCTTTAGGGGCTCTAGTAAACACTAGGCCCTAGTTAGACTCCGAGCCCCAATAGTGTCATCTGCAATGTTCTGGACCTTGGTCCTCAGTACCTGGCCTCAAGCCTCTTCCCAGTGGTACCGACTCTTATCATCCGGGAACTCTACTGGTACCTTAACAATAATACAGTGCCTCCCCAGGGCTGATCAAACAAGTCAGAAATTTGCTGGATGGGGGTAAGAATTTCTGACTGTAATCTTGTTAATGACCCGATAATCAATGCAATCATAGTGAATCATCCTTCTTGCTGACAAAGAAGAACCCCAACTGAAGCCCTTAAAATGTTCTCATGTTCATAATCTTCCATGGCTTTGGCTTCCGGATGGGACAGGCAGAATAAACGGCCCTTAGGAAGTCTAGCTCCCGGTATAAGTTCAATGGCACAATCATAGGGGCAGTGGGGGGGCAGTTGCTTTAGAAAACACGTCCAAGAATTCAGCATGCTGTCGAGGAACCCCCAAAGAGTTAGTCTCCAACCTCTGGACCGGAAACTTGAGGCATGATTTGGAACAGAAGTCCCTCCAGGAGGAAATTTCCTGGCTAGCTTAATACCGGGGTTATGCTTGGTCAGCCTCAGATAATCCAAAATTAACGGGGCTGAGGGACAATTGATAATATAAAATGTATTTCCTCAGAATGCAAGTCGCCCAAACCCAGGGTAAGGGATGGAGTGCAAAACTTTACCCTTCCTCCAGCTAAAGGATTACCATCCAACCCGCAGATCATAATACCTGGGTTCTGTCATTTTTCAACTTGTCAAAGAGGCTACGCTTGTTACGGCATTGTGTGGCCATATGACCCCTGCCTCCACAGTAAAAGCAAAGTCCTAAGGTACACCTTTGAATCTTCTCCTGCTTAGACAAATGGAATGCTCCCACTTGCAGAGGTTCTACTTCATCTCTGACAATGGATGTGGGTTGGCAGGCAGAACTGTCCCTTCATGTTCCAACATTGTCTCCAATAGGCACCAATCTACTTTGATTGCCAAGGACAAGCGATCTTCTAGGTTCTCAGGAGTGGGGAACTGGATGAATCTTTAATGGCCTCTGACAGACCCTGGTGATACTGGATGCAAAGTGCAGGGTCATTCCAGCCACTATCCGCGGCCCAATGAAGGAACTCAGTGCTGTACTCTTTTGCACTGCGATGATCTTGACAGAAAGCACAGAGTCTTGCCATTCTATCAGGGTCATCATACAATAACCTCTATGCCTTGAAGAAAGCGTCCACAGACTGTAATGTAGGATAGTCAGCACATAACCCAAAGGCCCAAGATTGGGGGTCACCTTGGAGCAGGGATATAATGAATCCTTCCCTGCTGTTCAGAACCAGAGGCATTGGGACATTGATTGAACTTGCAACTCTCATGAAAAATATGGAACTGCTTCCAGTCGCCCAAAAATCTGTATGGCGGGTTAATTTTAACATCAACTACCGGAGCTGCTGGTTCAGCGGGAGGTCTGAAGGCACTCACATGTTCCTCTTCAGCTTTCAATTTCAGGGCAGACTTGAACTTGCATGGCTAAGGACTTGACCACTTCTGAAAAAGAAGAATCCATGATGATGCCAGACTGGAGACTGTCATGGCCGGTTATAAAGTTATGACCAAAAGTAGGAAACCACTCACCATGGTGCGTAGTCTAACTGGGGCCTGGTATTCACTAGAGCCTCTGATGGTGAGGTTAGGCTTGGCTGCAGGATACCCAGCAGGTTGTGGCCCCCAGCAGTGGCCCCTTTGCGTGTGGGTAAGAAGGAGAAACAGACAGGGCCCGGGGAACAGCAGCAAAAGGGGTAAACAGAAACAGCAGTGAGGATGAACACCACTAGGAGAAGGGAGAGGGAAAGCAGGAGGGCAACTAGAAAGGGGCACTCAAAAATCACAGCACAACTCAGGTCAGGAGACAAGAAACTGGCAAGCAACAGACAGGGTAGCTGAACGCTATAACCAGCAGGGTTGGCATGCCCCCGTTGGTCTATTTACAGGGAGACTGTCCAATCAGGTGGCCAGTTCAAGACCAGCATCCCTAACTTCACTGGAGCGCGTCTCGGCTTCATAGCAGCCACCTAAGCCACTCACACTATGCGCCGCAGCCAGAATCGTTGACCACTGCCACTAATAAGGAAGAGAGCCTCCCGGCTGATATCACCACCGGGAGCTCACAGCAGCAAACCACGATCACGGCATTACATATATAAGATTGGCATTTATTTGGTTATAATGAGTACACATAGCATAAATAAAACAATGACACTGGTGTTTTGTACAAAGTCAAGTGCAAGATTTTATTTAGTCGCTCTTTAGTATCTGTGGAGAAGAGGGTGGGCCAGGGTTCTTGCAATGGCTAGCAACCAGACAGCGTGCTGCATTCAATATTTGTGTGACTAGCATATCAGAATGCTTGTCTAGGTCCTCAATTAGCAGCCCCAGCAGAAAGGACCAGGGGCATTTGGTGATGGGCATGAGTAATACATGAGAGATTAGGATAGCCACATTGAACCAGTACTCAGTGATTTTAGGACACCATATACGTAAAAAGAAGACCTCCTCCTCACATCCACACCAACACAACGATTAAATAGTACCATACATTGGGCCGGATCCAGAACTACGTCCGTCTTCCATATCGAAACGATACGCAGATTACGTACAATAGCTACTACGCATGCGCAGTAGCTACTGTTTATTGTACTACGTCCGTCTATGGAAGACGGACGTAGTTCTGGATCCGGCCCAGCTCTTTTTGCCTTGCCTTACATTTTGAGTGCCTATTGATCTTACCTTGTACCTTGCTGTGCTCCTTAGTGTCTCGTAGTCCCTCTCTTTGGACCGGATTCTCAGTCCCAAATTTTTCATTTTATAAGCGTTCTTTTACATTTAGAGCTACAGTGCACATCTTTTACGCTATCTACGTAACATTTTGTTATGTAGATTGTATATATGCGGTCTTTGAACACCACATGTACTCAGTTTATGTAACAAAATGTTTATTTGGTGTTTATGAAGCCCTTAAAATGTTATCCTGTTCATTATCTTCCATGGCTTTGGCTTCCGGATGGGACAGGCAGAATAAACGGCCCTTACGAAGTCTAGCTCCCGGTGTAAGTTCAATGGCACAATCATAGGGGCAGTGGGGGGGCAGTTGCTTTAGAAAACACGTTCAAGAATTCAGCATGCTGTGGAGGAACCCCCAAAGAGTTAGTCTCCAACCTCTGGACCGGAAACTTGAGGCATGATTTGGAACAGAAGTCCCTCCAGGAGGAAATTTCCTGGCTAGCTTAATACCGGGGTTATGCTTGGTCAGCCTCAGATAATCCAAAATTAACGGGGCTGAGGGACAATTGATAATATAAAATGTATTTCCTTTAGAATGCAAGTCGCCCAAACCCAGGGTAAGGGGTGGAGTGCAAAACTTTACCCTTCCTCCAGTTAAAGGATTACCATCCAATCCGCAGATCATAATACCTGGGTTCTGTCATTTTTCAACTTGTCAGAGGGGCTACGCTTGTTAGGGCATTGTGTGGCCATATGACCCCTGCCTCCACAGTAAAAGCAAAGTCCTAAGGTACACCTTTGAATCTTCTCCTGCTTAGACAAATGGAATGTTCCCACTTGCAGAGGTTTCTTCTTCATCTCTGACAATGGATGTGGGTTGGCAGGCAGAACTGTCCCTTCACGTTCCAACATTGTCTCCAAACGATACGCAGATTACGTACAATAGCTACTACGCATGCGCAGTAGCTACTGTTTATTGAACTACGTCCGTCTATGGAAGACGGACGTAGTTCTGGATCCGGCCCATTGTTTGTAATCATGAAGTAACATCAAGTACTACCTACAATAGACCTTTTTGTACTATGCTGTCCATCCCTACCCTGTATGTCTGTACTGTATTTTGTATGGTGATACGGACACCTTGTGGTGCCTTATAGATAAACAATAATAATAATAATAACAATAATAATAATAATCTTGGACAAGTGTGGAAAGGGAAACTCTTGGGTGTCTCTTGCGTATCTGGTCCACCCTAATGGAATTCAGAAGTGGGGAGGGATGTTTCTTTCAAAGGTAAACAATATGAACTTGTGATGTACACCCCCGGGTAACTGATCTTCAATGCAAACTAGCCAAAGGAGTAGGTGTTCTTTAATAGGTCTAAGGAGGACAAGGTCATAGGTACAGGAGCACTTCATCCCCGTAGAGAGAGTGATATTGTGAGAGGTTCTCATATTTATTAATGTCTGGTCAATTTTTATTCTGATTGTTTGTTTTATTGTGTTACTATGTCCTTGTATAGTTTCCAATGTTAACCCTACAAACTATATAGTTTTAGGTGTCAGTCATTATATTTAACTTCCATTCATATAAATACTGTATATTCTCATATTAATATTAATATTGTAATAAGAATGTTTGGCCACTGTCTTACATATAGTATAACCCAACACAATTTCAAATACTCTTCATAATCATTGCACAGCACTTATTTACTATTTCTATTAGCTTAGCTGTCTTAAATATCCTGGTAAAGTTAATCCGGAATCCAATTATATTATAATTAAGACTCCAGGAAGCGATTGCATGAAAACTGAGTGGCACTACTATTTTCTATTTGAATATGATTGCAATATTATTAGCAACATAGCTTTAAATTAAATTATGCAACATTTCCTACAGCAATTATGACTAGTTTTAAAGATTGGCACATGCCTGGCAAAAAGGCTTTCCTAGCCAAATTCAGTAAGAGTTAAACTGGTTTTCCATACTGTTCTTTATTGTTTTGGTGCCAAGTAAATGGACTCAGCGCACATGCACGTTAATAACTGGCTGCAGAGTGCCATTCTTGTGTGCAAACAAAGGACACTATAGAGCATGACTAACTGTTTGGAGAAAACGCCTAAAATAATGTGGTGTAGCAAGTATAGGCTTGCATAATATTTTATTGAAGTCTTATTTGAATATGGAAATAGTTTGGGCAGGAAATAATGCAACAGAAAAAAAGGTAAAGGTCCCTCATTTAAGAAAGACACAAACTATAGAATTATCTGTTCAATAAGCCCATTGGAATGATAACAAAACAGTATAAGAACAATGCAGAGCAATAATAGTATGAATTAGTTTGGAATAGAGAGATGACCAATGATGTGCCAATCCTATGGCAAAGCGTGGTGTGAAGAGCTGAGTGAGGACTGGACAATGTGTAAAAGCTGCATGATTTACCTAGTTATTAACAGACTATTTTGTCAGAATATTCTTGCAAGATACTATTATAACCATCAACCATTACTTAAAATATTCTTGCTGTACATGCTACTCGGTTGTCCTGGTAAATAAACAGTAAAACAGCAAAAACTATTCTCCTACAACATGGTGTACCACATAGTCTCTCACAGTCAGTAAGACTTTGCTGTACACGTGTTTATAGAAGTTGACGACAGATAAGAACCACTTGGCCCATCTAGTCTGCCCTTTGTACCCTTCCCCTTCCTGTGAAGTAACCCTTCCTCACACATCCCCAGTAATGAACACTTCTCATTCACCCCCACTGGAGCCACACTCTCTACCACTCAAACATACACTGGGGTAAATTTTGTAAGCAGCCAATTAACTTACCAGCATATTTCTGGCATGTGGGAGGAAACCAGAGCACCTGGATTATACCCACGCAGACATAGGGAGAACATGCAAACTCCACACAGACAAGGCACAAGTGCTACTCACTAAGGGGTATATTTACTAAGGTCGATTTTGGCTGGCGATTTTGAATCGCCAGCCATCGCTGCAATATTTTTGTAAAAATCGCGGTATTCACTAAGCGACGCTTTTGGCTGGCGATTAATAATCACCATCGATAGCCATCGATTTTTACAGGTATAAATCACTGTGCTTTTCTATTGAAAAGCATAGTCATTTTCCCTGTAAAAATCGCCATCGCTTTTTTTAACCCAAATACTAAAATGACAAGCGCATCATGCTTGTAGCCCATAGCATGCATGCGCTGATAGAACTAAAATGCACAGCATAAAAAATACATTCCCACTACAGTATGTATCCCCCTTACGTGTTATAAAAAATATATATTTTTGACTCACCGTACTGCAGCCATCTATCTTGGGATGACTTGCAAGGAGATCTTGAAGAGGTGCTTGAAATCCAGGCATAGTTGATTTCAGAACGGTCCAGTTGTTTGAAGAAGTCTGGATAGTTGCTTGTAGTTCGTCTGTCCGGTCTTCATCCTGTTGCCACGACGAAATCTTCCTTCCAAGTCTGCGGTGCCGATGCTAATGAGCAATCGAACACTAGATCCCCTTTTAAGTCCCCTTTTATACTGTCAATGACATCAGGGGGACCTCTAGTGTCTTAGTGGCCACCTGTTTTTTTTATAACACGTAAGGGGGATACATACTGTAGTGGGAATGTATTTTTTATTAAGTAATGTATGTGACTGTAATTAATGTGTGTTTGTTTTATAATGTATATGCTTTTTTTAACAGCAGGCAGAGCGCAACATGGTTATAACCCTTTACATGCTGACGCTGATATTACTACAAGGCACAGCAATACCGTGCCTTGTATTTCTATCAGCGCATGCATGCTAAGGGTTACAAGCATATGCGCTTGTCCTTTTTATTGAGAAAAACACGTCAATTATATTGAAATGTGTTTTTCAGCCAAAAAGTGTGTCGCTTTCAAAGAAAGCACCAACTAATTTCAAGCACTTACTTAATTCTGGATCCAGCCCAATAACACAAATATGTATTTGTTTATTGCAATAAATGAGAAAACGGCAATATTTTTGTTGCATCTGCAGGCAGTTGACTGGTCATTTCCTCTCATTGTCCTCTGCCTAATAATGCTACAATTCATATTATTACTAATGATGGGGTGGGACTTGATGATGCAGATTGTGTCATTAAGCCTTACCCGTCCTTATGCTAGGGTTCAAAATAATGATAGGAAGGAGGGCGGGACTTGAGGCTGTGATTTGCACTAAATTGCAGCCTCATTCCCATTGTGGGAGAATTGGCGGCACTCTTGGGATACAAGGAGCTATGCTCGAGTTTATAGAGTCTCCTGGACATACTGGGAAAGTCGGCAACCATGTATATATATGTATGTGTGCATGCATGCAATTATACTGTCTTTTAGCTTTATATTTTTATTACTGATAATCTTTCAGATCTTTGAAGCCAATTTGAAAAGAGAAAGGCATAGGTGAATCTATCATTGTGCCTTAAGGAACATGACCTAGTGTTTAACTATGGCTTTAGACCCTGGCAGAGATCCAGAATCTAGAAAAACCTGCTATGCCAGTTTATTTATGATTGGGTGGCAACCAAACGCACAACAGAGTAATGAATAAAACCTAGCGCTGACATGATAAGATCAGCACATTGTAAGTAATGCCCAAGCAGTGGCACCGACTCAGATGACCATTTTCCCATGGTTGGTACTGAATAACTGCAATCCTAAATATACTTAAGTCAGTCATCCCCATTACAAGTATAGTAATCTATACAACTGAATTCAGTCACTGATCTATAGAATATCAACCCTAGAAAAAAAGGGCACACTACAAGCCACACCTGGTTGTTACAATAAATGAATGTTAGGGAGATTCTATTTTGCATTTGTTATGTACATTATATAGCACATAGCATTGACACATACTCTCAGTGTATTGTTTTTTATAATCATGACTTATAATCTAAATGGATAAATATAACTGATAACAAGCTATACAGAACACCCAGTGACCATTTATGGGGGAAAAAAGAGTTCAGCTGTTTTTGGGTCATGCATTGTGGAAGTTACTAATGAGGGACATTTTTCATGGTGCCGTATTCAGACCTCTGAGGGTTTTACATACGCACAGAGGTCTGGAACTACGCATGGAAGAGGGGAGTGAACTCCCCTGTCCCTCACCTCTGTTGTGCATAGTAATGGACACTACCATGGAGAAAATCCAGACCCCTGAGGGTCACTGTGTCGGTGTTGTGTCTGCCCTGGTGACCGCATCTGCTGTCGTTGAATTTGGTGGGAGGAATCGCTGTTGGTGGTGAGAGAAGGGGGCAAAGAAGGCGGATGCAGCTGGCACTGGTCCCGTGCCTGGCCGATGCAGGCTAGTGTTCTGTGGCATGCAGGCTGTTACTGAGTGCGAGGGGACAAGCAGTTGAAAAGTGGAGCATGATGTATGGGCTGAAGGGGAATCCTGTGGGGTATAAAAGGGGAGTGTGGTGCGTCAGAGCGGGGGTTCAACAGTGATGAGCAGTCGGTGAAGGATGTGTTGAGAGGCTGATGTGCGAATTGGTGAAAGCGGAGCCAGAGACAGATGGGAAAACGGTGCCAGAGACAGTTGGGGAAGCGGAGCCAGAAACAATCAGGAAAACAGTGCCGGAGACAGTCGGGACAGCGCTGGGAACCGGAGACATTGCATAGGCTGTAGTGCAAAGCTCAAGATCTCCTCTTACGGTATAGATACACTCAGTGGGTGGAGAGGTGATGCAGATTTGAGGTAGAAAAGGCTGAATTGGGTACCAGAGGTGTCCTGGGCTGGTGGAACTTAATTAGGGAGAGCGGATCTTTTTTGAAGAAGAAGGTGATATGTAAATATGTGATGATTGATGGTGGGGAAGCGCAACATTGTTAAAGAGACAGGAAGCGCAACATTGTTAAAGGGACATTCAATAACTTGATACATACTGTTGGATAAATACCCCTTTGTTGGTTGCCTAGCTGGATTCAAGCTTAGTACACGGACTTGATAAAGAAAACTATACGTTGAGCCAAAATATTAAATAAATTCTATTTTGCCATCTACCTGATTGGATACAATTAATACCAATTTGAATTGAGAAGGAGAAAAGTTCATGGATTTCAGTTCTTCATAATATTTTCAGTGATACAGACTGTTCAATTGATTACAAGTTTAAATGATTAATTCAGTTAATGTAAAATGTATGCATTTCTGGATATATAAATACTAAGATTGTGTGTACATATATAATTTTCTATTTAAGAAAGCTCATATTAAGAGAGTGGAAAATTACAGTTGTTGAAGTGGGGTTGAGTTATACATAAGCAATGGTTGAGGTTTTCCCTCTTTGTTAGTTTAAATTGTTATTGTCTGAAAATTGACATTTATTTTAATTAAATGACGTTGGGCCGTATTCAGAGCTCCTGCCGCAATGCAATTGCAATTAATTTTGTAACGTAATCTACGTTACTTCTTGCGTATATATAAAACAATAGAACACCTTGCTAACTAATATATCTATCATTTAAAATATGAAATACATAATCCCATCTAGGACCTTTAGAGCACTGTACTAAGCCATGATAGGAGTTTAGCAGTAAAAAATAGTAAACAGAACTCTTCCTCCAGGTCTCTCCACAAGAAAAGAGCGAGATTTTCTCACCTTTCTCTTCTTGCTGTTAATGGCCTTGGTAAAAGTATAGCAGTCTCTCACAATTCAGAGAAGAAACTTATGGGACCACAACAGACCCATATGTCATTCATAAATAGATGTCTCAAATGTGATTTTTGTGGCCTAATTCCCACATCTTTAATTTACCAATCTAAAAGTGTCCCCTATTCCATCAAGTGTGAAAATACATATTACTATTTCATATAAATAGTAGACAGAAAATCTAACTGCTTTTTTTCCCATTTTCTCTGCTACTTCAGAAAAAATAATATTTAATAACTCTCAATAACTAAATATAAATTGCAGTTTTTAAGGTTAAGTGAGGTTACTTCAAATGAGCCAGTATGACCTTCAACAGAGCAGCAGTTATTAATCATTTTGAGGTATGTACCAGTTACCAGCTATGGAATCATGTACTTTTACAAGTTTATTCAGACCCATGTTCCCTCTCTCTTGTCTATATACCTATTTGTGACTTTATCATGGAGAGACATACCCACTTCCTATATATTCATTCTATAGTCTGTAATGATTGTCAGATCCATTTTTTACATATACCATTCAGTTCCCAAGTCTTGATCAAATATACCCATCTGGCATCACTCATGGTCACAAATACTACTGGATGGTGTACAAACCTGCCCAGTGGCCACAAGTACCACCAAAGTACCAGATTCATCTTCGGGAATACATCACATTATCATGTTTCAACAGCTTCAACTGTTGTCACCCTACACTCAAATGGATTTGCATTCCAGTTGATCGTTATAAAATGCAGTTTTCTTATATTCATCTATAACTACATTGACTACAATCTCTTCACGGTGCGCATTTTCCCATCTATTACGGTACCCGATTTTTTATATGCATCGCTATGATGCGCGTATAAAAATAGAAATTTTTTTTTCACAATTAGCATCTTACTGCAAAATATGCGGGTGCGATGCTAATTGAATCAGGCCCTAAGTATTTTGTATTTTGTGGTGGTGATATATTGCAGTTAAACTCTATCATTAGTTGTTGCTACATCCATAACATTTCTATGCTGTAGCTGGTTCAG
>WWET01000933.1:108870-122833 GCA_011038615.1 Limnodynastes dumerilii
CCCCGCGTCTCTATGGAAACGCCGGAGGGTAGCTGGAGGGGACGTCCCCCAGCGTCCCTACGCTGAAGTTAGTGTAGGGGGGCGGGGGGTGGGAGGGTAATGAGGCTGGGAGGGCGGCGTTAACGTACTAACGCCGCCGTCCCAGCGTATCAACTCTCCCTTACGCCGGCTGAAGTTAGGGTAGCCTTCAGCCGGCGTAAGGGAGGGTTAATACGCTCCTACAAGGGGGAGTGTCAGGCCAGAACAGCGATGTTACTCTGAGCGCTACAACGCTCAGTGTAACATCGTAGCTCTGGATCAGGCCCTATGTGAGTACTTTTAATAGCACAGCAAAGACTGTAACTTCTACATGTTTTTTTAGGTGTAGACTTTTAGATTTAGCACTACATTACCACCATGAAAACACCAATGTATACATATTGATTGGCACACAAGATGCAATTTATGTGCTTTTATGTACTGCAAACATCACATCCACATACATCCAGGCCTGTTAATTGTGGCTCCATGGAGGGCGCTTGCATCTTTAGGGTATACCGTCAGAGTCAATGAAATATAAAATCTTCATAATCATGTACAGGATCCTTAGCCCTCTTAGCACTTAGCCTACAGAAGACTGGGACGTCTAGAGCTGAATCATAACTCAGCTGTGTATTCACACCAACACCTGACAGTCCCACATTGCTGCTTGCTTGTCACTAATCTCTGGATCACCTTCCAGATGCCCTTGGCCCTTTAGTCATCTCATTTATGTTGGTAACTCCATTACTCTGCCAGGGTGTGTAGAATGTATAGAATTGTGTAAATATTGAAGGAACCTGAAAATTTACTTTAGGAGTTGTTTCCCAACTCTCCACATTATTAATCATGTGTAAGCATATACATGTTAACAATAAAGTGGCAACAACAAATAATATAATCTGGTTTTATTTTTTCCCTCCAGTTCATAGTTGTTGTACTTTGCTAAAGTCAGAAATAGATGTTTTCGGTGTGACTAATCATTATTGTATTATTTCTAATTTGTTTGCCGGGGTACAGCAGCTGTATTTTTGATGAGCATTGTGAATGTGCATGTAGTGTAGCATTCAGGAAACAGGCGTGCAGGTGTTCATCCCTCCAAACCATTACAGTAAGAGCTATTTTTATGGGAAAGCTATGAGTATGAATACACTGTTCAGGTCCAGCATGCAAAAAGGGACCTCAGCTGGTTTCAATGACAATTGCTTTTTTTTTCAAGGTCACAATTAGTGCATTTTTTATATTTGCAATGCTGAATCAATCATTGGTATTCAAATTGTTTTCCAGTTAATAACATATTTATTATATGATTGTATTTTTGGGGCAGCACGGTGGCTCGGTGAGTAGCACTTAGTAATGTGAACAGTAATGCTGGCCACCTTAATGTATCAAGTGCAATGATCAATCAAGAATCTACTGAGACCTTGGGGTTCAATGTGAGGTAGCCACAGGTATTTATAGCCCACAGGCAGTAGCTGAGGATCAGGGCATAGTCAGACAAGGTCATAGACAAACAGATGCTCAGGGCCAGTGGCAATGATTCATAAATACAAAATAAACTAGCTGAAAGCACTGGAGTGCCTATACTGTGAAAGGGAAATCTGGGTCATTAGAAATCAAAATCCTTAACACGCAATAACGACGTCTTTATCTAGTTCAAGGATAGCTTTTCTTTATTCAAAGAACTGAAAACAACACAAACTTAAGCAGGGAATATGGACCAGTCTGTTCATACGTGTTTTCCCCAATGTTAGATATGATTGTCTCTATATTTATAAGAAAAATTGGCGGTATCTATGGAAGAAAATAATCTGACCAGAATCTTAGACATTAGGCCAGATTCATTATGCAATGACTCTCTCAATCAAGGACTACTTAATTAACTTCTACTATTTGTTAAAGTCACTTGCTGAAATAATGGAGATTGTTAAACCAAGGAAGCATGTGAAAAAACACTATTAAAGTAAAACTGAATTTGCGGCATTTAATAGAAAGCTTGAAAGGCATAATAACTTAGGGGGTGATTCAGAGATGCGACTGCGAAAAGATCACAAATATAAGCAACTAAGTTCAGATCTTAGCAGGTTACAGCCCATTGTTTAAATAGTCACTCCCCTTGCAAACAGCGGCGGATCTTAAAGTTAGACCACCATTGAGCAACCCTAACTCTGCGCTGTCATTTGAGATCTTAAGGGAAGTAGTTGCGGTTATTTGAGATCCTAAGTGTCTGCCCGCGCCCACTTTCCCTCATCTCCCTGCCTCCCCCCGCCCGCGTCCACTTTCCCTCATCTCCCTGCCTCACCCCGCCCATTTCCATGGAAATCCTTCAGATCTTAAACTTTCGCAGCACTTAAGATCTTAACTGCTTGCGATCGATTCACAGGTCCGCGCTTAGCGAATTTAAGATCCTAACCTCTACGTAGACAGCGTTGCACTATTACTACGCATGCGCATTGATGCAAATTTTCTAAGATCCTAAATATACGCACCTAAGTAGCGAAAAAATCACATCTCTGAATCAGGCCCTTAGTTTTTTAAATTCCTATTTTGGCTTACATACCACATAAAACTTACTAACTTGGGCCCGTATTCATACCTAAGAGTAAGTAAAGTGCGGACAGAGCTGCACCTAACTCACCCGTCTTGCCCCTGACACGCCCCCCGTTTTTAGGTACCTTATGCCACTTTTGAGTGCCATAGGGCTACCTTATCTTAGCGTGCATAGTTTCCTTCTTAAGAAGGAACCTACGCATGGACAATGCCTCTCTCTTCCTCCCCCTCACCCTCCCCGGCTAATCTAAATCCTTCCCCCTCCCACTTCTAACTAAACACTCCCAGAGGGGGCATTAGGCTGCCTCATTCTAACTAAACTACTTTGTGTGGCCTTTAAAGACCACACAGAGGCAACCTATGTACCTAAGTGGTACGTAGATTGCGTAAATGACCTACTACGCATGTGTAGTAGGTCATTTCGTAAATAGACACACCAAAGAAGCAGAAGCTTCTTAGGTGTGAATATGGTCCTTGCTTTGTAAGAGTGAGAAGCAAGGATACATGATAATGTCTAGGAGAAAATCTAAAGAACACACTTTAGATTTATGTATGTTCTCACATTCATAGAAACTGGGTTTGAGGCTGAGTTATACCCCTTTCACATCGCCCTAAAAACCCGAGTTTTTGCCAGGGCAAGCCAGGAATTGTACCCAGGTGAAAAGTAGAGTTATTCCCGGGTCTGACCCGGGTAGGCGTGCAGTGGGAAAGGCTCAATCCGAGTTTTTCAACCCAGGTTGCACAACAAGATGCTGATTGGAGGGCTAAGGGCACAGAATAGTGACGTGAAATAAATGCTGCCCACGGCAAACAGTGATAATGGCGCATTGGAAGGACGAGGAGGCGGGACTGTAACTAGGGGTGGGCGATAGGGGCGATTGCACAGGGCGCAAAGTGGAATTGGGTGGCAATAACTTCATTTTTAAGGTTAAACTGGTTACTAATTCAGGGCTATCATTTTGCCCCTGGCGCTAAAATTTCTAGATACGGCTCTGCGAGGAGGTGCGAGAGCTGCTGAGTGTGCATGGGGAGGAAGAAATACAACAGCAGATAACAGGGACAGTAAAACAACAAGTTGTAAATAAGCTGAAGGCTTTAAGAAAATACTACTGCAAAGTCCATGATAATCGAAGAGGGAGGGGTACTGGACGCATTGAGTGGCAGTTTTATGACCAGTGCAATGCTGTTTTTGGGTACTCTGCATTGGCAAATCTTTTCTCTCTGTCATCCTCAAGCTGCACACCAACACCAGAAAGCTCGCAAGCTAGTATGGCGTCGAGGTCCATATCACCCCTGATGTTTGAAGACCATGAGAATGATGTGATGGATTCCTCCTCTGTCACTGAGGGAGGCAGGAACAGTTCCCATGAAGATACGGAGAGACAAGCTTCGCCTACTTCAGAACCATCTCCATCGGCTGAGGTAACGCGGATGGCTGAACCGTGGCTGGGGGTTTCGCTTTACTAACTACAGCGTTACGTGGCAACAGTAAGTTCAAGCTAATTTTTTTTTGTTTTTTGTAGTCCTTTTTTTGGGGGTAGTCCATTTTCTTTTTGTTAGTCCATGACTTTTCTAGTTTACAGCATGCCCAAAAAAAAAGCAAAATTGAAATTGCCACAAAAGCTATGACTGCTGTTATGTTTGAACAGATCAGCCACATGGACAAAGCGATGCAGGAGCAAGATGATGTGCGCTTACAGCGCTTGTTCCAACATGAGCGTGATCTTCAGCAAGAATTTCAGACCCAAATTATGCATGAGAGGATAAACTGTGAAAACAGAGGATTGCAAATAGCTTTCCTAGACCGTCTGTTAAATAGGATGCAACCCCTACCAACAAGAAGGAAGCTTGCCCTTTACCAGAGGGCAACATTTTTCCCCGTCACATATGGGAAACACCCAAACCTCATGTCAACTTTCACATTCTGGGTACCAAGGTCATCGCAGTGAGTGCCCTCCACATAGAGCTCAAGGTCCACATACCATAGATTACAATCTGTCTTCTCAAGCCGCCACTGGGTACCAAGGTCCTAATAACACAGAGTACACTCTGTCTGCTCAACTGAGGGCCTCATCAAGCTGAGAGCCCTGCGCCTGCTCAAGCTACCACTGTTTACCCGCCCAGTGCCCATAACACCGAATACCAGCCTGCAGCAGTAAACCAAGAATACCCAAATTACCAACAGTTGTAATTTCATTTGTTTACAGTAGTAGTCATTATTGTGTATGTAAAAGCACTTTAGTAGGTATAGTACTATTTTTTATTTGTTTTGCACTCATGTTAATATGTACAATGTTATGTACAGAGAATTTTCTATAAACAGTTATTTTGTAAATTCCTTACAAATGCAACTATTTTTAAGTATATAATTTTTTATTAATGTTTATAAAACAATAGAAAAGTGAACATGATATAAAATAACATGTTCACAACAACCAGTGTCCATTACTGTATGAACGAAGAAAGGTTGGTGGGGGGTGCGCCTTTTACGTTTAGCGCAGCTGTTTGGTCGCTCACCCTCCCTTGAGGTTATATCATGGGAATCCAGTACTTCAGATTCAGGTATGTTCCACTCAGGTAGAAACTGCTCCTTTTGTATCTCGCAGATGTTATGTAGGGTACAACAAGCAGTAACTACATACGGCACCAGCTTGATATCAATGTCACTGTGCTTCATTAATATTGGCCACCGCTTTTTCAAACACCTAAAAGCATTTTCCACAACCATCCTTGCAGAGCTGAGAGTATGGGCGAATCTAATTTGTTCCAGTGAGAGTTGATGGTGCTGGGTGAAACCCTTCATCAGCCATCGACGAAGTGGGTAGGCCGCATTCCCAATGAGGTGTACAGGGATCTCCACAACGTTAATAATCTTTAATTTCTGAAAATAAATAACATGAATTTTACTAAACAAGGTAAATAGAAAGGCAAAAATATTACATTTTAATAACACACAACACGCAGATACACATGTACTGAAAAATAAAAAAAATTATATACCGTACAATACATAACACACTAATAAAATGTACAACTGTTAAATACAAGGAATGGGAAAGATGAAAATATGTATATTTACCTCTCTAGGGAACAACCATCCATCTTGATTCTCCTCTGCAATGTGGTACAGATCTGAATTGGCCAACACTCGGGCGTCATGCGAACATCCAGGCCAGTCAATAAACACATCTGTGAAACTAACAATAAAAAGTATTTAGCATTTATGTAGATTACACATTATAAGTCACACTCACATTTTAAATGATGTTTACCAATAGTTGTGGTCCACTACAGCCTGTAAAATGATCGAATCCCAGCCTTTGTGTTTGTAGTAATCTGCTGGGTTCTCCACGGGGCAATGATAGGGATATGTGTCAATGGCTCCAGCATGCGGATATCCACAACGCAGAAATCCAGCTATGATGTCACCTAGGCGCTGTTCTTGAGGTAAGGAAATGAAGCGATGGTAAAGGGCTTCTATTAATGCCCCTGTGACTTCATGCACTAGATTGCACACAGTGGATATCCCTACACCAAACAAGCAGGAGATTGTAGCATACCACCACAGCACAATGCCTAGTCTCCTGCTCGGTGAAATGGGTCTTGTGCAGTTAGTGGCCTGTTTTGTCAATACTGGGGTGATAAGGTCCAGCAAATACTTAAATGCTGCACGTGACATTCAGAAGTGTGCCATCCACTGCTCATCCTCCAAAAGCTTCCTTGGTACACCAGAAAGCTTCTCCATGACTGCAGTCTCTGGCCCACATTCTCCGGTTAGTGAGTGTGCTCAATTACATTATGGAGGTAATACGTGATAAAAGCTCTCCTCCTGTGCAAATATTCACATAGAGTATTCTTTTTCTCCACCACAAATTGCGCCTTTCTTCTCTAAAAATGACACTGTGCAATCTGGCACAGTGACAGCAGCTGCATCAGGCTCTCATTTGCTGTATGAAACAGCAAAATAGCACAAAAAAAAACAAAGAGTTCAGGGCTACTCAGCAGTACCTCCTCAGCCATTTTGCAAAGCAATGCTTTAAAAATCACCACCCACTACTGACATCATCTTTGTGAGCAAAAAGTAAAGTCCCCTTTAAATTACATCATTTTGCTCAGCCAATAGAAGATCCATTTTGGATGATTGACATTTTATTGCCAGGGCAGACACGGGAACACCCTGCTTCAGTTCGAAAGGGTCTGACCCAGGATATTCCCAGGTCACAGCTGTAGTGTGAAAGGGGTTTTGATTTTTGACAAGACAATAAACGGTAGAAAGACCGGGGTTATTGCCGGGGCATCGATGTAAAAGGAATATTAGGATCAAAAAAGGAATAGATAAAGATTGCTTGTGGCTGGTGATGGGTTGGGACTGGATTATTTGGATAGACTTGTTTATTTATAAATGCAACATTGAGGTGTGATGCTTCTATTTGCGTTTCCGCTCACTGTGGCGACAGTCACAAATTTGACAATGATACAGACACTGCAATGCAAAAAATTGTCAAAATATTTTAAACCTGACAAATGTTATATTGGCACGGTTACCATGTAGATGATTATAACAATGGTATCCGGCCTATTTTAAAGGCATTTTACAAAACTCTTCTACATAACTTACTACCTATAATAAATATTTTACTTTAATACCTAACATATTTATTATATATCTCTTGTCACAATTCGCGGCAAACGCCGCACTACTTACCATGTCAGAAGGCTTCTGACTCCTGTGTCACTCCGGTCCCGCTATCCTCAGTCTGGGGTCCATGGGGCTTCTGTCAACCAATCTCCAGCGGTGTCCTCGCCTCTCCTGGGCGCCGCCATCTTGGATTCTACACATGACTCTTCTCGGCCAATCCAGAAGCAGGCCAGGGGAGCACATGATGCGGTGGCCCAATCAGCATGAAGAGCAGGGTATTTAAACCCCAGGCACTGACCCTTCAGTGCCAGAACTTCGTGTCACTAGGAGCCTGGTTCCTGAGTCTCTATCCTGCCTGAAGCCTCAGACTCTACCTGCCTGAGTCTCTGCATCTACCTGAGCCTCTATCTGCCTGAGTCTCACTACAATCTGCCTGAGTCTCAATAGATCCTGCCTGAGCCTCAATACATTCTGCCTGAACCTCACTACAATCTGCCTGAGTCTCAATCAACCTCTGCAGTCCCACCTGCTCCAATCCAATTAACCCTTGCAGTTCCTACTGCTTCAACTTTAATGGTTAACCCCTGCAGTTCCACCTGCTCCAATTCTATTGACTTTTGCAGTCCTTACTGCTTCCATTAATTTAACCTCTGCAGTCCCTACTGCTTCAAGTCAAGTCCTCAACCCAAGTCTGTGCACGCCAGTCCGGCGCAACCCAGCACGCCAGTCCGGCGCAACCCAGCACGCCAGTCCGGCGTAAGTCTTCTTCCCAGTCCGGCCTGAAGTGTCCTGCCCCTTGCACCCTCCTGTCGTCCAGTATTCGGTCCAGACCAATCTGAGAACGTGATATCTCTAGCACAAGTGTCTAACCACTTATAAAGGCAGACACAGAACAAATGTTATTGAATAAATAATTTCAGTGTTTATATTAGTTGGTTCTTATCATACTTGTCCAGTTTTCTGGTAAGCAACATAACTGTTACTTACAGTATAAACTAGAGCTGTGGGCTGGAGGCAGGACATGTATTAATCCAGTTGGAAAAACAGTTTTAAAAAGCACCCACCCACCAACCCACCATATAATAGGGTTGCCGACTCTCTCTTAATATCCGGGAGACTCGAAATTTGGGCAGTTCTCCTGGTATCCTGTGAGAGCCGGCTAATCTGACACAGGAGACTTGAGGCTATGGTTTCATGCAAAACACAGCCTCAAGTCCCGTCCCCCAGCCTAGCAACACTACCATTCATTGCGTTACTAGAGACTGGGCGGTATCTGATGAACAAATTAGCGTCATTAAGCCCAGCCCCCACCCCTTGTAATACTATGAAAATAGCCATTGATGGTTAGGGGATGGGGCTCTGGTACACGATTTGCATATATTGCATCATTAAGACCTGCCCCTGTACCAGCCTCTATCTCTTCCCTCCGGGATCTCCCAGAGTGAAGCTTTTAAAAGTTGGCCACCCTGACATATAATGTACTTAAGCCATGAGGTTTTCTATTGTAGAACACAAACATGATTCACATAGTTTATTCCATAGTGTCTTTACAATATCAAGGGTTCCTGTGGTTTTGAAATAACGTTTGACTTTGTGATGAATGATTCTTGCCAGCAGGACCATGAGCAACCATAAACGATCAACAATTGAAGACCCCACCTCACAGTACTCATCATTCATACAACTAAAAAACTCAAACAACTTTAATGGATTTTAAAAAGCGGTTTATTAATGGAAATATAATTTTTTCATGAAACTATCAAATTTAGGGTTGAGACAGGTGGCAAATAGCAGGTGGGTCTCACCTCAGGATGCTTAAAGCAACAACGATTCCTCATCGACGATGTTACCCCCATACCCAAATCCTCCGGCTCCACCTCTTCAAATTGCACACCTCACAATGTGGAAGAGACAGACCAGGACCCCAACACAGGTCAGGGGAACCTGGCGTTCATTAGAAGGGTGCACCTCTGATAGACAGATATTTCTCCCCATATTTTTTCTGCGCCAACTAAAATGGTGACACACCACCTCTACCGCCAAACCCATGTCCCATCTGACAAGGAAAATTGAACAAGTAAGAAAATTACATCCTATAATATTGGGAGACAAACGATTTTCCAAAAGAGAGGGAAGGTACAAATAGTTGTAACAATTTATAATCTTGGTTACCTAACCACCTACCACTCTACTGAATCTTACCAATCAAAACCTACCCTGTTTTAGCATACTTTTAGAAACAGCTTAGACTATGTATTGAATACTGTGCTATGGGGCCCAATCAGTCGTTTATATTACCTTGCATCTACATGGTGCTCGCTTCTCCAGTGGGGAAATCACAAAGCCTCAAACCACAATGCCTCAAACTCACATCAGCCATCAGAAAGTTTCAGGAAATGCTGAAGACAGATATACACTGCCAAAGACTACCACATGTGCAAGGGATGCAGCTGCCATGTGGCCCACCTTCAGACATAACAGGGCCTATTTTGTATAGAAACAATCATAGTAGTGGAGTTCAGGGTTTGGAGAAGCTGGGGCCAGTAATGTAATTGCAGCGATCAGTGATCTCCCCAGTGTTGAAGGAAAATATAGTCAAAAGAATACTAGAATGAAAGCAGCTATTTCTCTCTCTCTCTCTCTCTCTCTCTCTCTCGAACATGGGCATTATCGCATGAAAATGCAGGTTTTCATAATAACAAACAATAGATCACCATGCAAAATAGCAGTTTCCATGGCGATCCATGTAAATATCGGGGCTCTCCGCTGGCCTGTTCTTTTCAGAGCGGGCCGGCGGCGCCTAATATTTATGAAATGCACTCCGCTATTGGTGTAAAACTAATGCCATCTCAGGATGGCATTCGTGCAGTTATCCCAGTGATCTCCCCATATTCCCCCCTTTTTCTCCCCCTAATACCTGTTATTAGGGGGAGGAAAAGGGGGGCATGTATGGGGAGACCACTGGGATAAGCCAAAAAGTGTGTACATTTTTTAAAAATAAATACAAAAAAAGTGTTTTTTTTTATTACATTTTTATTTTAAAAAAATCTATTTAAAATATTAATTACAGTAAAAAAAAGAAAAAAGAAAAACTTACCTATCCGGGAGACGGATCCGACTTCTGATATGAAGATACTGCGCACAAGCATGTGCAGGACTTCATTCACACGAAGTTTGAATGAAGTCTCCTGCAATGAGCCCAGAGATCTTCGCGGGACCTCGCAGGGCAGGTTAGTTTTAGTAAATTTAATGAACGAAGCTGCCAGGCTCACTGCGAGCTGAAGTGAGCCTGGAACAGCTTTGTTCATTAAAAAAAGAAGCTGGATGTAAATAGAGCCCTCTCTCTCAGGTTTATGCAAATCATGAGTGGGCTGTACATGTGCGCAAAACATGGGCAGGTTGCTTGTGTGGTGCATGTAGTGGTATCTTTTGATTCCTATGCAAGTGCAGGGTAATACACTGTGTATTGTATACTGGGAAGGGAGGTTAGGAATAGTGTGAACATACAAAACACCTTCAATTATCCCCACCGTCTCCTGCACCCCTTTGTACTAATAAAATATAGAGAATGTCCATATAGTAAAGTTAACAGTTGAAATAGTCTTAAGCACAAATCCTTCCATACAAAACACCTTCAATTATCCCCACCGTCTCCTGCACCCCTTTCTCTCTCTCTCTCTTCTCTGATACCTCCAATGTCCTTATAATTGTCTGTAACTTTCTTACCAGCTTTTCCTCAATTCAGCTCCGATGATCCCCCAAATTTACACTTTCCGCCACCGACTCCTCTTCCCAATATGTTCCGCTATCACTCCACAGCTCACCACCGATACCTCTCCTCCGTCTTACAGTTGTCTCCTCAGCTCAATGATGTCTCTCCTCACCACCACCGACACTCTCCATAGTTCCACTGCCGTCTCCTCAGCTCACCACCTCTCGCACCGCCACCAGCTCCGTCTCCTGATTTGTTCCACTAACGCTCCTTTCTCAGCTCTTCACCAGCACTTCTCACCACCACCTTCACTCTTAACAACTCCACAGCCCTCTCCTCAGCTCACCCGATACTTCTTCTCACTGCTTTCGTCTCTTCTATTATCTCCACAGTCACCTCCTCAGCTCACCCAAAACTTCTCCTCATCACTACTGCTGCTTCCAATGTTACTATTAAACGCCTCGATCGGCTCAGCTGTTTCACACTGACAGCTTCTATCAGTCTGCCCAGATGTTATCCTCACACTCGCTCCATCACCGATGTTCACCTTCTTTCTAACGCCACTGCCAATTCATTCCATCAGCCTCGCTGTCACCTCCTCTTCCGCCAACCGCTGTCACCAACTGAACTCCCAACAGTCAAATTCACCCCAGAAACTTTCCCCCCAGAAGCTTCTAGAGAGAATCCCTCGTGCTCTTCATTTCAAATCTCACCAGCTGACCGTTGCCTAGCAACGTCCCACGCGCTAGCCTGTTCTCAAAACAGAGCACGAGACCTATGCACCCTGCTCCCACATCTCTCAGTGGCACCACAGAAATAGGTTGTGGGATATTTGCCTTTGGATTGTTAGACAGGTGCAAATGTTTTAATTAAACATATCTGAATTGGGTGCATGCCTTTATTGTACACTGACTACATATCTCCTCCCTACCACAACTCGCATCAGGCATGATTGCATGCACATAATTTTTGATCATGCGCCGTGATCACGCTGAGATACACTACATGATGAGCTGACTTACACTTGCCTCTGTGTTGGGCCAACTATGTTCTGGGAGACAGAAGGAAACAGAAGTATATAACACGCATGAGTTTTCAATACTGTTTTACAGTACTATCTGTATTTTAATCATGTGTGCTAAATTGAGAAGAGTTGATGCTAATTATACTTCATTCATACCTATTAACAATTCTGATTCTGTTAGGGCCATCATATCTCAAGTCCGTTCTGATTGAGGCAGGTGCTCGTAATGTAAGGTATGTCATTTTCTACTCAGCTAATGTAAGATTTCCCTGTGTCATCGCTATCTCCTGATGGAGCCTGGGTGATTCTGCAAAACGTGACAGTTATATTTACATTTTAAAAATCCTAATAACCTTCAGATACAGATTTTTGGCTCTGATTTGATTTTCTGATTTTAACCACTCACAAACACAACAGTCAGGACTTACCTTTGGTTTTCCAAATCAAGGGGCTGATTCAGAGATGCGATTGCGAAAAGATCGCAAATATACGCACCTTAGGTAAGATCTTACCCTGTTCCAGCCCACTGCATAAACAGCCACTCCCCTTGCAAACAGCGGTGGATCTTAAACTTAGACCACCATTGACTTGCCCTAAGTCTACGCTGTCATTTAGGATCTTAAGTGACGTGGTAGCGTTCATTTAAGATCCTAAGTGTCAGCCCGCGCCCACTTTCCCTCATTTCCCTGCCTCCCCCCGCCCATTTCCATGCAAATCCTTAAGATCTTAAAGATTCGCTGCACTTAAGATCTTAAGTGCTTGCGTGCGATTCAAACTTACGCTCTTAGCGAATTTACGCTCCTAACCGCTACGTAGACGGCGTTGCACTATTACTACGCATGCGCAGTTTTGCGAATTTTCTAGGTTCTTAAATATACGCTCCTAAGTGCCGTGGAAATCGTATCTCTGAATCAGGCCACAAGTGTGTAGCAATGCACAGAAAATTGGGAGTGCCCACTAGCAAACTCAAGTCAACTCTCTGTCGATGTAATATTGGACCTAATCCAGAACAACGCTTCGGAGCGAATTTACGCATGGCGGAGACGTAAAATCGGCTGTTTGTAAGTACTGCGCATGCGCACCACAGAAAATACGCTCAGTAACGTAGCGTAATTGTGAACGTATGGGCCATTCACGTATTTGTCACGTAGATACTTACGTATGGGCGTGCCAGATTTACGTGAGTCCAAAATACGTCTGAAATACGTGAAGTAGGCGGGGGGAGGTATTTAAAGTGTACAGTATGGGCGTGCTTAGCTGCGTAAATTCGTTCAGCCCATACGTACGTGTGCGTATGACAGCGGTTACGGGGGGAGCTAGTTTAATGATTGTGGGAGGGCGGGCTAGGTGAAAATCTATTGTTGTGTTAGGGTAGCCTTCAGCCGGCGTAAGGAAGGGGCCATACGCCCGCACAGGGGGAGTGTCAAGGTAAGTGAACGCCAATACGCTGTGCTTTAGTATGCACAGCGCATCGGCGTACCTCTGGATCAGGCCCAGTGTCTATAATGATGATAAAATTGTAAAACACTATGCAATATGATTGATTTATATAAAAACCTGTTAATCATAAATAATGGCAATTCTAAGAATACAGAACGACCTGAAAAACATTTGCATATACTGGCCCTCAAACACAGTGCCGGATTAAGAGGGGGGGAGCACAGGGGGCACAAGCCCCTGGATCCCCTCTCCCCAAAGGCCCCCCATCACCTGTGATTTTAAAGAAAAAAAAAAGAACTTACCTTCCGGCGACGGCACCCGGCTTTCTCCTCCCTCTGCAGAGTCAAACTGGCCTACTGTGGACCCGAGGGGCGGAGCATTCACGGGCGCTTCTGCACCCTGCACTTACGCCGCTGCTCTGTTCATAAGACGCCAGCCATAAGGTGACCATAAGGTCACGTGAGCGTCTTATTTCTGCAGAGCACGCACAGCGGAGCACAGAGCCGGAGGAGAGGCAGCAAAGGAAGGGGCCATGGCCGCCTATCCCGCCCTCCCACCCTCATTTAACTAGTTCCCCCCG
>WWET01000933.1:153024-172986 GCA_011038615.1 Limnodynastes dumerilii
ACTCTGAAGCCAGATCCTCTCCCCCTGTCACAGATCAGCAGCTGCAGCCTGCCCTGCACTGTGTACCATGTGACCGCAGCAGTCACATGGTACAGTCAGCTTCCTGTGAGGAGCCCAGTGCACTACTGGGAAGTCACAGGCTCCGTGTTGGAGCTCAGAGCCAGGGTATTAGCCCCAGCCTGAGCTCCTTTATGGCAGGATCTTTTCAGTTGGTGCTGCATTAGTTTATCAAAGAGGGTGTGGAGTGGAGGCTCCATCAACCCCCTTCATGCTCCCCCCTGTGATGCCACTAGCTGAAGGGCCCTTTGATGTGTGGGACCCTTGGGCACTAGCCCAAACTGCCCAGTGGAAAAGACGGCCCTGGGGATGTGGAGGGGATTTCATATATGAAAGCCTCATTTTATGTGCATTATTAATAAATATAATACATACTCATTTCATATTATAAGGCAAAAGCTCTAATATATTAAAGCGTTGTGTAATATATAAGAAATATAATTATTCTCGATCCAAAATTATAAATTCCTCCAATTTCGATCTATAAAATCGTATTTTTTATCAATATGTATTTGTGCTAATCTTATTACAATGGAAACCAGTTACATTTGCAAGGGGAGCTCCATTAGCGGTCTATTCATGGAAATCCCTGCCTACATAGTACTAAGCAAACTATGATTGATGCCCTCACTCACAACACTCAACATTCACACAATATAGACTCAGACAACTTTATTGGATTTAAAAAAGGGGGCATAGGCGTATTGAATTGAATTAATGGAAGGTGTTTATGAATTGAAAATGTTGACTATAAAATTTAGCTTTGAGACCAGGTGGCAATAGCAGGTGGGTGTCACCTCAGGATTCTTAAAGCACACCTAATCTTATGGAGGAGGTAGACCAAGGCCCCCGTTGCGGGGCAACCTGGCGATTATTAGAAGGGTGCGCCTCTGCTTGCAGATATTTATACCCCTTATTTTCTTTATGCCAAACATATAATAGTGACACACCACCTCTACCGCCACAGCAAGGTACCCTTAAGTACCTCTGCCTGCCACCTACCAACCCTGAAATACACCAACCAAACTCTACACAAAAAGCTAATTTCTGTTCTTCGAGAGATGAACCCCATATAAAGATGTATTTTCGTGACCTATAACAGGATGAGAAATAACCTGGCTCCCTAATGACAACACAAAACTGCTAATGATTCTATTAACTTGTTTACGGTCTCCGTACAGTTTTTAATGGACCCTGGCCCCCGCCAAGATCTCCTGGGTATAATCTTAGACCAAACAATGGGCAACCTGGGATAAAGATTATGAATGGCTGCAACGTTCCTCTTAATCACCAATTCAAGGGCACAAGAGGTAATATGTACCAAATCATTACCCCCTAAATTTATAATCAAACAATGGGGCACACCGTAAACTCAATTTACGAAAAAGCCAATAAAATAATTCCTATCTGATCCCTCTAAAACCTAAGCACTCTAAATCTAAAGGATTTGACACATTAGAGTTATTTGACAAAAACTGACCTGCCCAGTAAATATATGAGTGCCCAATGATCCAGGCCGAACAGCCTTGAGGCACCTGCTCTGCAAACAAAGAAAAATATGTCAAATTTTAAGTGAAAATATGAATATTATTAAAATATTAAACTCTGAGTAAATAACTAAGGCAGCTAACATATCTCACTATAAAAGAAGAGGGAAAGACACATGGGTATGGGAAGGAGACCCATAGCCAACGCAAAATATATGTAAGGGGAACAACTCCTTAAAAACCCCCAAGGCCTCCAAGAGCCAATGCAGAGAACCTTACTAAAGGGGAAAAAGGCAGGAGAAAACCCTTTCATATATCGCACTGGCTATGACACCCCACAAAACTAAAGAACTTACCAAACATGAAAAACCTGAAACCAAAAATTTGTTGATTTAACAATAATGACAAAATTTGCTTTAAACCCAACTATTTAGGCATATTCTGCAAGTTGTCTAATCTAATACGTTTGTGAAAAAGCCCTGGACTTCCATCTCCCCTATTTAATAATATGATCTGAAGAACGACCTTCAGAGGCAGCAGAAGTCGCTGCGCCTGTCCTAAAGGAATGCGTGCTATAAACAGAAGCTTCCAAGCCTAAACCCTTCATGCAAAGATTCAGGACTGCAGAAAACTGAAATCTAGTAAGTGGCTGAGAGTTACTATGAGACAACCAATTTGACCCTCCCGGATGTCCCTTACTAATACTGCTGTGACAAATTAACCGGGCAAATATTGGATATCGTATATTTATTCAGAATAATCCATCTCCCCCTGCCCAATCAGTTTTGGAGTGGTGAATTTAGCAGGAAATGGATGAATCCGATACACCATTTTTTTTCCCGAAACAATCCTAAACCAACAGAATTCTTACCAGCTGCAACTAGTTCAGAAACCTTAAAAGCTCCAAAAAAGGCCATGGAAAATGCTAAACGGAATAATTTAACTTCAAAAGGATCAAAAGCAACACTACTAATCACCTGCATCAGCTGGGATAATATGAATAAATCAATGGGATGACACACATCCTCAGTGGGAAATCTCTGATGTGCCCACCCTTTTAAAACCCGAGATATAAAGAAACTTTTTGTAATGTCCTGATTCCCCTAATTTCTAGTGAAATATGATACCCCTGCAAGAAGGGTAGACATGGAAGCCTTAGACCTACCAGCCTGAAACTCATGCCAAAGCCACTCTAGAATCAAAGAACTGTCAGACTTACCTGATCTAGATCTACTCCGCTTATGAGAAACCCACTGATCTCACGCACTCCAATATGCCCTTAAAGTACCTGGGGCCAGGGAGCTCGACGCCAATGCTTCTAGGCCGGCTGCACAATCTGCCAGAGATGACACAGGCATGACAAGCCTTCCTGATTGGCATTGGGTGCCAACTCCCTAAACCTAAGCCAAAATAAAAACATTGAAGAATCAAATAATGCAACAACCTAATAGCAAGGAGTGATGAAGCCTTTTGGCCACTGATAGCTTGGACCACTCCCAAATTCTCACACCAAAAAATGATATTGCGGTCCCGCAAAGCAGCGGCCCAAAGTTCTACAGCAACAACAATAGGGAAGAGCACCAACACCAACAGATTTCCTGTAATGTCTAACTTAAACCACACAGAAGGCCATGGTGCAGTGCACCACTCCCCCTGAAAGTATGCTCCCAAACCTTTGGACCCAGCAACATCTGTAAATAATTCTAACTCCGAATTAAAAAGCGTCCAAATGCGTACACCATTAAAACTCTCCAAAAACTGAAGCCAGACATTCAAGTCATCCTGAACATCTTTGGAAAAGTGAACGAAATAATGCGAAGCCTTCACACCCACCATTGACCTTTCCAAACGCCTGCAAAAAATTTTGCCCATTAGGATCACCCTGCAGGCAAAATTAAACAGACCTTTTTTAAAATCGCACGGCGACAACCACATAAATTAATTAAAAGTAATTACATTTTTTGGTCCTCCTCAAGGGGAAGTCGACAGGAACCTGTGACTGTATCAATTTCAATTCCTAAATAGGAAATGCAGGGGGAGGGACCTTCAGTCTTCTCAGGGGCAACAGGAAGACCGAAATGCCAAAATAAGGTTCTCGCAGAGAACAAAGCTCGACTACAAGCCTCATTGCCAGCCGGGCCCACAAACAAAAAATTGTCCAAATAATGCACAATATATTTATGCTGTGCCCCGATTTCGATGCACCAATGCAAAAACATATGCAATTTTTCAAAAAGAGCACAGGAGATAGAACAATCCATAGGCAAAGCTCTATCTACAAAGAAACCTTCTGGTAACTTAAAACCCATAAAACCCATAAAAATAAATGAGTCTGGCTGTAACGGCAACAAACGGAGAGCAGACTCAATGTGAAGTTTAGCTATAAGGACACCTTTGCCACAGGAACGAACCATCTCCAATGCCTGTTCAAACAACTGGTATGAAACTGAGCACACCGCAGGATCAATTGCATCATTAGCAGAGGAACCCTTGGAATAAGACAAATGCTGTATCAAACAAAATTTGCCAGGAGTCTTCTTTGGGACAACCCCAACTAGGGAAATCTTAAGGCCCCAAAAAGGAGACTGACATTCTAGCTAATTCAACTTCACGTAAAACTTTCTCCAAAACAATATGGGGCAACTGCCGAGCGGACTTTAAATTAAACCACAGAACCTTGTATAGGCAATCTACAAAGGTGTTTGTACCAGCATGATGTACCTCTGGTGCATCGGGAATTATTGAAAGCAAAACATTTCTCTTTGCTAATATTGGTGGAAAACCACTTTGCTTGTTTCTGAAAGGAAGAGGAATCTGCACCCATCTTCGCATTGGAGATACGCATCCATATTCCCATATCACTGTCAAAGAAGTCTATATTTTTTGAATCATCTTGATTTTTCCTAAATCATTCCTCATAGGAATGCAACATAACTGCCCTACTATTGGCATGTAAATCATGAGTAAGATGCAAATATCTCAAAATCCCCATATTGGCTGGGTCTTAAAATAGCACACAGCAATTAGAAAAAGTCTTGTAGGAATCTTCCTCAATTCCCCTTTAGCCTTAGCAGCAGCTAAAGCCTCCTTCCTGGTTTGCATAACCGCAAACATGTTAACATAATGACCACGTTTTATGCATTCTCTCGTAGATTGCCGCACGTCCCACATAATTGCAGCATTGTCACACAAAATGGGAGGAGGGCCAGAATGCTTAGGAGGAGCCTTATCATGTTGTTTTCACTTTTTGGAAGCCCCACCCTTTTTATCTCACTACGGGCCTCATTTACAAAGAACAATTTTTAAGGCGATATGAAATGGTTTAATCTCGCCGCGATTTACCCGCAATTTTTTGGTTTAAATCGCGGTATTCACAAAGATGCAATTTTACCACGATTTAAATCATATCACGCGAGTTGCTGTGATTTTGAAAGGGCTAGATCGCAGAGGTTTTCGCAGTAAGTTGCGGGAGTTAAAAAAAAAACAAGTGCTGCATGGTTGAAAGCCTTAGCCATGCTGTGCTGATAGAATTACAAGGCTAAGCATTGCTTAGCCTTGTAGTAATATCAGTGTCAGCATGGTAAGGCTTCTTCTCCAGTGCTGCTCGTAATGACCATTTGGTCACTAGGGGGCAGTGTTTTATATAATAGATGACATCAGAAATGCTAGAGCACCAGTGTAACTGACGTCATCTATTATATAAAACACTGCACCCTAACACAGCAAAGCATGGCTAAGGCTTTCAACCATGCAGCACTTGGGTTTTACACACACAAAAACACATCAAGTATATTGACATGTGTTTTTGAGGGTCAGGGACGGGAGATTACATTAAAATCGCAAATAGTCTTTAGTGAATACGATGATTTTTTTTATTTGTATCTTTGAAATGGCAAACATCTGGACGATTTCTGTCCAGCGATGTTTGCTGAGGCGATTTTTTCCAAGCCACAAATCAGGCGATTTTAACCTTTGTGAATACCGCGATGTGAGTTTAGAGGGTCAAATCACGCGATTTATGGCGATTTGGAACAAATCGTCCTTTGTAAATAAAGCCCTACGTCTTTTTCAACAGTTTCATAATTGTTGCCGGGGGAATTTGAGACGCCGACGACGCAACACTAGAGCTAACACTCCCGGTGCTAGATTCCTCTCCCTCCAAATGAATAAAAGTAGATTTCTCATCTGGATCCACAATGTCCTCCAGTCTCAGCAGTCGACCTCTGCATCCGCGGTTCCACTTCCCTAGAAGTCCCAGGTACCGGATCAGAAAAAGACGGATCCAAATCCTGACGACCACTGACTGGTTCTGACAGTTTCTGAAATAGGCACAACGTTTGAAACCAACTGAGGCTGCCACAGATTCTCCCACACCTTCTTCCTACTCAGATCCATCTATCTGATCCACAACCCTTTCCTGTGCTGGAGGATTAATCTGTGATTGACCAGACACAACATGATATTGCATAGAACCATACCCTGAGAACACCAGTGGACCCAAACTGAGCAGCCGTCCCAGGAGCCATGGGCAACATATTATATTGAAACTGGGATTGCTGCAATGGTCGGGAAAATAAATTCTGACTGTAATATAGCCAAGAAGTTCAGAACAACGCCTCTGTGCGAATTTACCCCTGGTGGACACGTAAAATCACGATTTTGTATGTACTGCGCATGCGCACGACAGATGATACACTACGTAATGTAACTCTGAGCGTATGGGCCATTCACGTATTATTTGCGCTAATTCGTACGCAATGTAGGTGGGGGTTTTCATTTAAATTGTACAGTATGGGCGTGCTTAGCTGCGTAAGTCCGCATTGCCCATCCATACGTGTGAGGATGAGAGCAGTGACGCAGCCAAAAGTTAAGGTAGGGTTTGAAAAGCGGAAATCAATCAAAGTACGTACATTCAAGGGGTGTGCCTATAGAAGGCACGCACACGTAAATACGCTACGCTAGTAAACGTATTGCAAGCGGAGTTCTGGATCTACCCCAATGATCCTCTGCGTTCGGTTCTAGTAGGAATAGAACGCAGTAACCGATGACCCCACCATTGCATAGGGGCCGCCATATTGGATTCCGAACGTCAGCACCACTGGAAATCACTTCTAAAGTTGCGCGAGGGCACAACCTGAGTAGAAGAAGATGCGTGCACCCTGTCAACGGCCCTCCATGAAGCGAAGGGGAATAGAATGGCGGCGGGCAGGCCGAGTCATTTTAGGGTAAGTGAAAAAAGGCACCACACCACACCAAGGAGAAAAAGAGGAGAAAATAGGGATAGGTAAATTTAAACAGAATAAGAAGCAAAAAAAAAACAAAAGTATGAAAGACAAAGACAAAAATACCAAAACAACAAGCAAATACAAGCACAGTAACACAGTAAATATAACACTATGCAGCACAACAACTCAACAAAAAACAATGGCAGACCAGCACAGTACTCAGCCTTCCAAATGACACTTCAAGGAGATCCAACTACACCCCTTTACAAAAATGTTATAACCTCTGTCACCTGATCTATCCATCCCCCCTTTAACCAACTTAACTAATAACAACCAGCACATTATAGACGATTCTGTACCAAGAGCTAACAAAAATGTATGTTGTGATTGAAGGCCCAATCAGTCAATTATATATGGAATGCTCGGTCTTATTTCTTCCCAGATTGGCTTTTGGAAGTTCCAAACATGGAACCCTGTACTGCAGCTGGAGTGTAGAGATTGCAGCCTACCCACATGTTAACAGACAGTGAGTAATAATGGTCCCCAAGCCAAGCACTTGATGGCTCTCCTTAGATGTGCTGCCCTCCTGAGTGCTTATCTGCCACTGCAGTTTGGGACTGAGAGAGGCTGCCATACTTTCCACTTCAGTATCCTGACTTCTGAAACTCTTTCCTCTGCTACTCCAGATCCTGTTCCATCTATATCAGCAAGCTGTTCTACCATTATACTATTACAAGGTCAGTGAAAATAATGTATTCTGCAACTTCTATAGAACTTGTCAGTGTGGTGGGTTCAGACCATGCCTGTCTTTACTCCTTTCCAACGGAGTTTATAAGGAATTACTCCTCATACACAGTCAAGGCTATTCCCGACAATCTGATTTCATATATATTACAGTCTCCAGGAAGGGTTATAACTGGGGCGCAGAGTCTAAACCAGGGCTAGGTATTTACTAAAGCCCCTGATGGTGGCGTTAGTCTTTGCTGCTGGCACCTGATAGGTCCTGGCTCTCGACGATAGCCCCCAAGGAAAACCTGTAGCAGAAGTCCCTGGACTGGAACCGATACATGACCTGGAGCCCTTATATAAAACACAGAGGGCAGGAACCTTTGTTCACAAAAAAATAGACAGGAACCTAAGCAAACAGAGATGCAGGCTGGAACCCTTGCACACATGATTGCTAACAGAAACCCACAAACTGAGAAACAATGATAACTAATAAACAGGAGTGGGAACCAGAGGTATGCAGATAACCACAGGCGTGGAACGGATAACAGACAAGGGGCTGGATCCAGACTTAAGAAGGAGCTTGAAATTAAGGACCTGATTCACACTTAAGAATCTTCTTAAAATAGGAACTTAAAGTCACTCCTGGGCAAAACCATGTTGATTGCAGGGGGAATTAATTTAATTGTATTCTTTGCATGCAGGGATATATCTTTGAATTGCTTACTGCACATATATACTGACCAGCTTTACTATTACATTTAGCTTTACTATTATTTAGACTTGGGATAGGAAACATCACCTTTCAACTCTAATACTGTTTGCAACAGATGAAATATGATTCCCCTGCAATCAACATGGTTTAGCCCAGGAGTAACTTTCCTCTCTTAATTTCGTGCTTTTTCTTAAGTCTGGATCCAGCCCAAGGTTCTCAAACAGGCACCTGACCAACTGATAGATGACACACACAGAACGACAACAGGTACCAGGAGGCAATAGAAGCGGGACAAGCTGGAGATGAAATACAGCACGCCGCTAAAAGGAGAGCAAATTTTGATGGGTTGACTTACACTTACACCCACACTGGCAGATGGACACAGTGGTAAATAGAAAACACTGGAGATAGACACACGGGGTAGAGACACAGGGAAAGATGGTGGGCCGTATGCAGAACTCTGGCCGCATTGCATTTGCGGACGGAGTTTTCAGCAATGTGTTACTGCGCATGCGCAGTAATTTTTTAACGTAATCTACGTTACTTCTTGCAACGTAGATTGCGTATATGCAGTCTTAAAGACCGCATATACGCAATCTGCGTTGCAAAAAGTAACGTAGATTACATAACTAAATTACGGCCCGGTAACAACAGATGGAGCCCAGCAACCGGACTCCACACACTGAGAGATGGTAAACACAGCGTGCACACATACAGGTTATGAGCAGATGGAATCGTTCAGACAGTGGGCAGATCCTAAACTAAGTCGGACAGGGGAATTATGATCTACAAGATACTTACGATATCGTACTGGCTGGCGTATGTAACAGAATTACATAGGCCAGTGGGTACGATAAAGGGGTGTTAACACTATTTTACGGAGATAGCCATGTAAAATAGGGTTAGGGGTGGGGGAAACCCCGTTACGATCAGGTATGCGGCCGTAAAGGTGCATACGTGATCTTAAGAGTTAAGGTAGGAATCTGGACATGTAAGTGGCATGCACTCCCCACTATGAGGACGGCCGTAATTACCTTGGGCGCCCATAGGTCTGGATCCAGCCCAGTGTGAGATGGTAAACACACACACCACTCATCAGAGGGGAATGAGCAGTACTGACCCGAGACCTAAGCTGCCAGCCTAGTAGCAAGCTACTCACACTGTGCGCTACACACAGATACCGGGCAGAAAAACAGAGACAGTAAGGGGAAGGGTAACACCACGAATAACAAAGGGACAAGAAGCACGGCACAATCCAAGGCAGAAGTAAGAAGGAGAACACAATCAGATCAGCAGGCAAACGCAGTAAAGCAGACACTGACAATGAGGCTTCCCGAGCTCAGGCTATTTAATGTTCACTACTCCAATCATCTGCAGAGATCAGGCACACCTCAAATTAATTATCCAGTAGCTGAGGGAAACCAGGCACATAGAACCCAGACAGGGAAACTTCACACACTGCTTTGTATACGTCTGTATTGTGTAACAATATAATTGCCCTACCGTTAACCCATTTCAGAAAACAAATAAGACCATGATGATTGGAAATGTCTGTTTCTCTACTTTCTAGGGAGATGTTATATGATGTATTTAACCCCTTCCTAACAGTGTTAATATAATTTTACATGTGGGGTATATTAGTGGTATAGACATGATACACCATATAAAGTACATTGGAGTATATTTTGAGTTTGAAATGGCACAAACTATATCATATGTGCGGTATATTAGGGTTTTTGGAACTCTATAAACTGTGTATAGTGTGCCATTCCCAAACCCTAATATAAACCAAATATATTACAGTATGTGCCATTTCCAGACCCCCTAATACACCCCACATATACTATGTATGTATACATAATGTATTAAAAGCATTGGAAACCCCCCTTTAAAATCCTGTTATTGCCACTGGCAACCCAGACAGACTTAAGAATTATTACACTTCTGACTGAGGTACTGGATTGAGTTTATAAGTGGGCTTTCCATCTTAGTCAGTGTACAGTATAGATAATGGGGTAGATCCAGAACTACGTCCGTCTTCCATAGACGGCCGTAATTCAATGAACAATAGCTACTGCGCATGCGTAGTAACTATTGTACGTAATCTGCGTATCGTTTCGAAGACGGACGTAGTACTGGATCCGGCCCAATGTTTCTATTTGTTAATGTGTACCAATACATACTATCATACTTTACAGGAATTAAGAGTGCCGTCAGGCTTCCTTAACTAACTTCTCCTTCTTGAAAAGAACAAAGATCCCTTCCCCATGCCCTCCCTGGCTAATTTGAAAACTTCCCCCATCCACTCTTCTTAAAAAAGGACAGAGGCTATGTGGACTTTAAATACCTACATGGTATGTAGATTGCGGAAATGACCTACTATGCAAACAATGTCATTTCTTAAAAGACTGTTCTTAAGAAGCAGCAGCTTCTTAAGCTTGAATACAGTCCAGAAAAGCCAATCAGAAAAGGAGAGCCCCCCCAGCTCTGGTTGGTCTGAATCCTTTCCATTAGCATCAAGCTGAGACCTATTAATCATGCTTGCTACTAGAGTAGACGCTATGGCTGAGCTGTTTACACAGCAACCTAGCTGCTAAGCAACAGCATGATTGTTGTCATCCAGCTTCCTAAGAGAGTAGCATCATGACTGCCTAATAATAGCCAGGATCTGCTCAAGCATCCAGAGGAGAAAGAGTTAGTGCTGCTGCAAATATTATAGCAGCATGTAACAATAGTGGAAATTCAAATGTAACTTAATACATTATTACAATAAATGAATTATTAATTATTCAGCTGATAATACTTTACTATCAGGATTGACCTTCTGAGTTTCCCTTGTGTCCAACTATAGGCCTGATTGACAAAGGTTCCTTGACTAAGTCCAGTAAAGCTGGCCATACACTATCGAAAATCGCATGAATTTGGCGATAATCTTGCCGATTTTTCCGCTGCAGGGACAAATAATATCGGCACCATACATTACATTAGTTGCATACAATAATCGTTCAAAAGTTTTAAAAAACGCTGATTTTTGGTCTTGTTTTGTCAGGTGTAAAATATCGGTTTTGGCCATACACATTTTATTTTATTGCCCGATTTTCTTTGTAAATTTACTTAAAGGGCAGTCGTTACCATATGGGTGTGAGTGACGTAGATGATAGGAAGTATAAATATAACTTCCTGTGCCAGCTAGCTCTTTGTTTGCTCTTTGTTCTTTGCTGGCAAGATAGACGCGAATACGAAAGGTCTTGGAATCTTCGCCCCTTTCTATGGTTATTTTAACCCAGCAGAAGCAGAGAAAAACGGCAAATATTCGTCTCCGTCGTAAATGTTGGGCGAAGGAATGGCTGAAGAAAAGGGATTCATTTTCTCATAATTCACTGCTACAGGAAATTCCAGAGAATAATCCTGATGATTTTCGAAATTATTTGAGAATGGATGATGATTTTTGCTTATGTCACACAGCAGTCTTCTAGATTGTATGATCTATGCTGTCAGTCAGTAAAATATGGACTTTATCCTAACTGTATTTAAGACATGTCTGTGATTTACATGGTTGATACTATAGTTGATACTAGAAAAACATTTCCCAATTCCCTATTAATATTCTAAAGAAGATTATAACTTAAAATTTTTATGTAGTGCAATAAAAACTATATAATACCATTCATTTGTTATGCAATGCTGTGTTCCTTTGTCATAAGCCTCCATCATTAAGGAATACAACCATTTCCATTGATACTGTGGAGGAAAGCATGCTGTTATAGTATGAGAGGATGGAGATAGTGCCATATAGTTAAATTAAGGAAATACTCTGTGGCATAATTTAACAACATGGTGCAGCGTGTGTTTGTATATGTATATTTATTTTATAATATTTCTTCTTATTTAAAAGAATAATATGGAAACCTCCTTTTAAAATCTTGCATTTGCCCCTGTGGTAGAGTGGTATTTAAAGCTGTCATGTCTAGAGGCAGCTTAACCCCTAAATATGGCCCTGATCACATGAATACTTAAAAAAAACAACTTATAAATATTTCTGTTTGCTTTAAAAGATGTCCTCGAAAAAGACATGCAAAAATCTAAATATGCGAAACAAACAACACAAGCAACACCCTAAATCCTCTTCATGTCCTGCTCTACAACATTCTTTCTATATTGGCATAATGCATGGTACATTAATCATCTACACTGCATACAGCTTGCAATGCCCTGATCTGTCTGCTCCTCCCAACGTAAGAAGCAAAATGTAGTCAAGAGTCTTGACCAACAAAACCATGTACTTTCATAGCACAGGATAGCATTTTCTAAGAGGCTTATACATAGGTCTAGAATGAAACTGGAATGAATCCCTGGTTTGTTGTAAACTGCAGGGAGACTAAAGAAAAAGAATAATTACATCTTGTTCTTTACCAAACATCCTTGTGTACCATCCTGGTACAAATTGGTGCTGATTTAAAATGACTACGGACCTTATTCACAGTTCAGAGTAAATTTGCAAACTTACCTAAATATATACACACGTGACAAATCTGCAATACCGATTCAGAGAAAAGAAAGAAACCGATTAACTACTACCCCTGTGTCAGGGGTTCTACGTAAGGACGTAGGTATTTCCTGCAAATATTTAGGTACGTGCAGACCAAATTATCTGTGAATCGGCTGTTATTTGCTTAAAATTTGTTATAATTCAAAGACATAACTAAACACACTGATTATGATTATGAAAAGTAAATATTTTTGGGTGTTTTATAAACAGCAAATACTGTCATTAACATATGTGAACAAAAATGGCACTAAAAATATAACTTTAAATACAAAAAATCAAGACAAACTTAACAAAACACATAAATGCTTATTGAATAAAGTAATACATACAATGATCCACTATATATAGAGTGTTTCATAAACATTATAACATTTTTATTTGAAATATGATAAACAGCATACACAACCAATAAATAAGTTAATCTAATGGTGTTTGGTTATAAAATACTACTTGTGAATCAGTCCTAACTCTGTTGGAAAGCCCACACTGTACATTAGTAGCCCGTGTGCTGCTCATTTGCATTAAGGGTCTTGTCCCTCTAGCCACACATGTGGGACTTATTCCGTGCTGATGCGTGCATCAGTCCTAAGTGAGATGTCCGTGTTTGTGAATCAGTCGGTCATGATTTATGTGCATATGTTTGGGTTCTAGGCATTCACAGTTTAACTGATCGTAAAAATACGCATATAGATTCTACACATAGGTGTGAATACAGTCCTACTACACTAGCTGTGTACAATATATTTACATAATATAATATAACACATAATATGCATCTACACAGAAACGCAGTATGTAAACAAATACATGCATTATTAAAAACCATTAATAACAAGTATATATGTATTAAGATCATAGCTGGTTAAACATTTTCCAGTAATCTGCCCTCCAAGTTCACGATCCCTTTATTAGTCAGTACTGGTCAAAAAAGCCAAATAGTGCTTTCAAAACAAGGACAGCTTGGCCTAAAACTAAGGAAACACCTTTTACTGGCTTAGAAAAACTAGTTATGAAACAAGTAAATAGTGGGAGGTTAATAGGAAATAAGTGGTTAGTTGAGACGATTGGATAATGTTGGGAGAATATATCTGAGATGAGTGAAAGCTGAAAGCTAGGGAGTTGGTTAGCTTAATTAGAAAGGTTTATAAAGGGAAGTGAAGGACTGCATTTCCTCTTGGAGTCTTGAAAGACTCACCCACCTGCAAAACAACAATTTTGCCAGTCTTGCAAATATAAATAATAACATTTAGAAATATGTAAGCTTACAAACAAAACTATGTTTATATTTATAGGTGTATATATGTGATGTTTAATTTTTATTTAGAACATTATCAAAATAAACAAAACTCATATGTCACCATAAAAATGTATTCCACGCTGTGAAGCTTAATCATCAGCTAGATTAAAAAAGTTATTTGACATAATAAAATTTGCTTCTGGAAATCAGCATCTCCACTTCCTTATTTTACAGGTTGCATAGTTTCCAAACAAACTGTTAACTATAAATCAGATATTTGTCATATTGCCCCTGAATTCCTCTACCAAAACACTAAGGGCCAGATTTACTAAGCTGCGGGTTTGGTAAAGTAGAGATGTTTCCCATAGCAACCAATCAGATTTTAGATGACATTCTTTAGTACAGTGATGGCGAACCTATGACACGCGTGTCAGAGGTGACATGCCAAGACATTTTGACTGACACGCAGTCAAAATGTCTTTGCGTGTCACCTAAGACACGAGTGTCATAGGTTTTACTGATTGCAGAGGTGGATGTCGGCGGTGGTCAGCGGCGGCGATCAGCGGGGTAAGGCGTGGGGAGAGGTAGTATCAGCTGCAGGGGATATGGCTGATACCGCCTCTCCCCCCTGCAGCACCTGATTGGATCAAAATGATCCAATCAGATGCTGCAGCCTAGGACACAGTGAGTAACGTTGCGTAACCTAGGTCACGCAGCGTCAGAGCGGGAGGAAGAGAGATGTGCCGCAGAGGAGAGCAGAAAGCAGAGGTAAGTTTATTTTAAGTTTAAATTATAAAAAAAAAGGCTGAGCACTAATAAAGGGGGCAAAAAGGCTGGGCAAAAAAAGGGGACAATAAGTCTGGGCACAAAAGGGGCAAAAAGGTTGGAAACTAATTAAGGGGCAAAAAGTGCCAAAGGCTGGGCACAGTAAGGGGACAATAAGACTGGGCACAAAATGGCAAAAAGGCTGGGCATAATAAGAGGACAAGACTGGGCACAAAAGGGCAAAAAGGCTGGGCACTAATAAAAGAGGCCAAAAGGCTGGGCACAAAAAGGGGACAATAAAGCTGGGCACAAAATGCCAAAAAGTGTGGGAACTAATAAAGGGGGCAAAAAGTGCCAGGCTGGGCACAATAAGGTGACAATAAGACTGGGCACAAAAGGACAAAAAGCCTGGGCACAAAAGGCTGGGCACTAATAAAGGGGGCAAAAAGGCTGGGCACAAAAAAGGTGACAATAAGGCTGGGCACAAAAGGGCAAAAAGGCTGGGAACTAATAAAGGGGGCAAAAAGTGACAAAGCCTCTTAAAAATGTAACACTTTCTTTACTAGGGCTGCAAATATCACAAAATTATGGATATTTCTAGAAGTAACTCGCGACCCGAGGTAAGCTAGATTTTTTTCCGAATTTTCACACACCGAGCTCAAAAGGTTAGCTATCACTGCTTTAGTATGTAAAATGAAAGTGAGAGCTAGAATCTGATTGGTTGCTATAGGAAACATCTTTACTTTTCCTAACCCACAGCTTAGTAAATCTGGCCTTAAGTGGCCATTTTACTATTAAAGTGTCATTTGATCATATTCTTACAGTTCCTTTCCAAGTCTTTGTTCTGTGACAGCAAAGAAATTAAACATTGTTGTTTCACCCAAAACAGGTTATCTTGCTGAAGTTTACTCTTGGTAATTTCCTCCACAGAGCATCAAATGAATTAACGTCTAGGTTTGCCTTCCAAGTGTCCACTGTAAGCAAAAGTCTGCACATGGCCATTGTCCATGATCCTGTGGCTTCTTATAGTAGGTTACCTATTCTTCATTCTACCTTTCGGTCAATAGGAAAAAAGAAGATTTATACCTAAGGCTAAGTAGATTGAAAGCTCTCATAAGCAGGGCCTTCCATCCTCTAGTCCTGCATATACCCTGGCCCCTTCCTCAGTTTATCAGAATCTGCATTGGGTTTCTATGTGTTGTTTGTCATCATTCTGTAGTAACCTGCATCCAGACTTTGGCCAAATGGCTCTGTGGACGGACCACTTCATACGTGACCAGACCACGTCATATAATTTATGAACGAATGGACATAATTCATTTTAGTTACACAATGCATCACTGTGTATTGGAAAGGTGTCCAGTGTATTGTGACCTTATGGATTGCTAGGACATAGTTTTCAAAGGAATGGTAATGAGGTCACATACTGGCCTGAGAGCACAGTGGGGGGTCATTAGCTTGCATCCTAAGGTTCAGGAACTCTCTAATTTAAAAGCCCATGGACTTGGGGAAATGTTGTTATCTGTAAATTGTGTTATATGTAACCTGTTATTTGTAAATTGCGTTGTGTGAATTGTGTTTGATGTCATGTCTGTAGGAAATATTTCCTGAATGTAATAATTGAATGTTATATTTGAGACTTGACGGCACCGTTTGGAGCTGGGAGTGGGTGTTCCCCACCTCCCAGCATGTGTGCTAAAACCTGTATAAAAACTGAGCTGTGTCTGTATGAAAAAGTATTCCAACTGAGTATTCCATTTGAAGTCTGGACATATCAGTGGTTTAATACACTACTGGCCCAGAGGTCCTTATCAGGACCCAATGAAGAGCTAATAAACCATCTATTTACTTCAAGTATTGCAACGGCTGTATTCCTGTGACCTACAGGTTAGCTGACATCTAATCCATTTCTCTGCTGATCTGAAGAGAGCCCAGCATCCTGTCTGCTCTGCCAGCTACCCAGCATCCCTGAACCGAAACAAGTGGTTCAGGAGGACAACATCCAGACCAGGGGCGTGCAACAGCCATTCCAGTGGATACCTGGAAGAAAGCAGTTCTAGGTGCCGGTGGTAGGAGCCTAGGGGTGGCAGCAAAACCCCTCCTACAGTGCAATGGGAGGAGCCAGTGACAGTCGGTTACTGGCTGTAAGAAGGAACCCCTATACCCACGGTGTAGGAGCCATATTGGGATAAGTCGTATCCTGTAGCAACATAGCAGGACAACAGTTGGGAGCACTTGTTACAGACTGGTGACAGCAGTAGGATCCGTGGATCGTGTCACATTTCTGGTGGCAGCAGTGGGATCCGTGTGTCCTGTCACAAGCTCTTTTGCACAAGGAGCGGAAAACTAACATTCTTTGCATGTGTGCACATCAATCGTCCAGATCCAGCCTTCCAAAATAGAAGTTTTTCTAACAACAGGACAGGAATGGATGGGATGTGTAAAGTGGGAGGGAAGAGGATTTTAAATAGGACAGTAGCACCATAGCAAAAAATTTTAGCGCCTGGGGCAAAAAAAATGGTGTCTTAAAAATGTATTTACTGGCGCTCTACTTTTGCTTTGCGCTCTCTACGATTGCCCCTGTCGTACAACCCTTGTTACAGTCCTGTAGTATAGTAAACACTTACAGTTTGTACTATCCAGACTATCGCACCATCCCCATTTAACATGGGCTCTGTGTGTAAATATTGAGGCAGGTTCCTACTATCATAACTCTCTTGCGTGCAAAAAGAAAGAGGCCTCCACTCACCCATAAGGGAGTTACAGAAAAGATCTGTCTTTGGAGTCAGTAAGTTGTCTGATTGTAAACAAAAGAATATAATTATATTTACTAGAAATATTGTACAGGGATGAATAGGCAAGAGAAGGGTTTAGTTTGAATAGCTCACCTTAAGAAGCAAGGTTAAGAGGGTTTAAAGGGTTAAGGTAACAAGTAAAAATTTGAGGGCAAGGAGAAAGCCATGTACAAGACATGGAATTACACCAAAGAGGTTCAGGATGAGGGAAGCCCTGTTATTGGGACCAGGTAATACGACTAGATGGGAATCTCAGGTATTGGAATGAGCGTAGAGTTTGTTTTGGGATATTTTAAGTAAGGTCATACATGTTTAAACACAGAAATGGTTGTAGAAAACAGAAGGACTACAGAGAGAGGAAGTGGGCTATTACAGAGTGCATGTGGTGACTGTGACAGGTTCACCACAGCACGAAAAGTAAGACATCTAAAATAGTATAACTGATATGCAAAACAGATCTGGGCCTAAATATCTGTTCTGTAAATGAGGATGTAGCCAAATAAAGGCCAAATGTGTTAACCTATTCAGAGCTGGAGGAAATGAAAATAGCATCAGAAAATGTGTTTAATTAATGTGTGATCACTTCCAGTAAAGGAGCTTAACCAAGACAAGTGGCAGAATGGGCCAGATCCAAAACAACGCTTGTGAGCGAATTTACGCGTGGTGGAGATGTAAAATCGCGTTTTGGTAAGTACTGCGCATGCGCACCATAGAAAATGCGCTCTTTAACGTAGCATAAATGTGAACGTATGGGCCATTCACGTATGTGTCACGTAAATCTTTACGTATGGGCGTGCCAATTTTACGTTAGTCAAAAATACGTCTGAAATACGCTATGTAGGCGGGGGGTTGTATTTAAAGTGTACAGTATGGGCGTGCTTAGCTGTGTAAATACGTGTTGACCATACGTACGTGAACGGATGACATCGGTTACGTGGGCAAAAGCTAAGGTAGGCTTTGGAAAGCGGATCTCGGACAAAAAACGTACATTCAAGGGGTGTACCAAGGGGAGTGTATAGAAGGCACGCACACGTAAATACGCTACGCGAGGAAACGTATTGCAAGCGGAGTTCTGGATCTACCCCAATGTTCTGTATTTCAGAGTCACAATATTAGAGGTTTCCTCTGCTTTCATTTATGAAGATTTTGGTTAGTGTATCTGTATTAAGGCAGACTATTAATCAACTTTTTATGTTAATACATTAATTGATTTCAAAAGTTTTTTCAACTGCTTAATATATTATATTATATTATCTTATTTATTTATTTTGACCACTGCGCATGCCCAGGCACATGCAAATGCAAATGTTTTTTGACATATGCCATCTTACTTTCACAAGGTGGTACAAGAGGTTCTGATGTGGGTTGGGGGTGTACACCTGCATCTAATGCTGAATGTACCTTCTCACACATAACAGATGCTGGCTGGTCTTTACAAAAATGTATGGATAGCTCATAATAATGCCACAATTGACTATAAAAACATTGAGCACAAACTACTATAAAATTTCAACCAATATACTAAATATTGATGATTTCATAAGTGTTTTGGTTCTCTCTGTGCTTTGTGGCACTGAGCAAACCCACAATATGGGACAAATCAACTTTTCCAAACCTTAGTTATCGCTGCCTGAAAAGAGCTATTCTTGGAGAAAAAACTGAGGCACTTTGGGTAACCATAGAAACCAGGGTGTTATTCTTCATACTGGAGTGATATATAGGCCACCAGGGCAAGAGGAGGAAATGGACAATATTCTATTGCAAGACATAGCTAAAATGGCATTAAAAGGGGCGGAAATAACAATGGGTGATTTTAATCTACCTGATGTAAACTGGGAAGGTCTTCAGCAAGCTCCACTAGAAGTGGGGACATTTTAAATTCATTACAGGGTGTGTCCCTTAAGCAACTGGTGAGAGAGCCTACTCGCAAAAAGGTCATCTTAGATTTGGTACTTACAAATGGTGACCGAGTCTCAGACGTAAGTGTGGGTGAGAACCTAGGATCCAGTGACCATCAAGCAGTATGGTTTAGTATAATGACTTGAAAGCAAAATGCCTTTTCGGAATTAAAAGCAATCTCAGAGTAATGATGACAGGGAGGTGTATTTTACAAAGCAGAAGGAGGCTAAAACGGTTATCAGAGCAGCAAAGCACAAACTGAAGAAAAACTGGCCCACTTGGTATGGTACGGGGACAAAAGCTTTTTTAGGTATATAAATGAAAGGGAAAGCAAAATGCCTTTTCGGAATTAAAAGCAATCTCAGAGTAATGATGACAGGGAGGTGTATTTTACAAAGCAGAAGGAGGCTAAAACGGTTATCAGAGCAGCAAAGCACAAACTGAAGAAAAACTGGCCCACTTGGTATGGTACGGGGACAAAAGCTTTTTTAGGTATATAAATGAAAG
>WWET01000933.1:174778-188292 GCA_011038615.1 Limnodynastes dumerilii
CTCCCATCTGAGGTGGTTGAGGCCAATACAGTAGAACAATTTAAACATGCTTGGGATAAATATAAGGGTATCCTAAATTGTAAACCAAATTGAGGGTAAATAGGGTCTAGGGTCAGTATAGTTTTGAATAAGCAAATGGGCAGACTAGATGGGCCATGTGGCCCTTATCTGACGTCACTTTCTATGTTTCTATGTTTTAAAACACCTATAGAGATGCACAAACTCTATGATCTAGTGATCTTCTTCTCTGCAATACATTGTGATCTAGTGATCTTCTTCTCTATTTTCTGTCTGCTGAATATTTGTAGCAGACGGGTGTGGGTTGCTGGTACGAACAGCACTTTTTTGAAAAGGGCCATTTTATACCAGCAATTTTTTATTGGTTTCAGAAATCGATTGCTTCTGCCTCAAGGAAGAAAAGCAATCAATATTTCGGGGACCAAAAGAATAGTGTGTGAATGGTAAGTATTTTTGTTCCGTAACAGTTATCATTAACCTTACCATAACCCTCCCCTTCCACTGCCCTACCCCTTTCCTCCCTGCAGCCTGACCCTAAGACTCCCCTCCTCATAGCCTAACCCCAAGACTCCCTTTCCCGCAGCCTGATCCTAAGACTCCCAACCCCGCAGCCAAAGACTAGACTCCCCTACCGCAGGCTGACCCTAACACTCCCCTTACATAACTCTAACCCTTATTCTTCCCTTTCATGACACTAAACCTCCTATCCACAGAGCGTAACCCTAAAAGTCCCTGGAGAGTGATACTCACCTCTCCGGTGGGGTCTGTGGCAGGGGCCGGCGAGTGCGACGGGTCCGGCGACTTCCTATGTGACAGGTCCGATGGCTTCCGAAAAATGAATGGGTAAGTATACATACTTACCCATTCTAAAAAAAAATTGAAAATGGCTGCCTTTTCAAAATAAAGATAGCTGAAAATTAGCTTTTGGCTGTCTCTATTTATAAAAGGGTTTTTTCTTGCCGGCAACTCTGTCTGTAGAGGACAGTATCTGCATTGGTCAGAGGATAGCAGGAGTGATAAGTATAAACCTAAGCAGAGGCAGAACTAGTGAGTTGAGGACTAATATATATATCCATTCACACACATTCAGCCCCATTACATTTTAAATGCTGGCCAAATTCAGTCCATTGCAGGGTTTACTTCTTTCTGCTTCTAGGTGCCTGACGTCATGACGTTGGGTGCAATGCACTCCTGGGACAGAGTTTCAGAGGTCCCAGCAATCCACCGCTAAACCCATGTCCCAAGAGGTGCAATTTGTTTTATAAAGGATTACAGAGGCAATGGAGCCTCTGTAACCCTTCATTAGACAACTTATACCTATAGGCAGAATCAGCAGTTGGCTGTTGGGACCTGGGTTGAGCGGTGGATAACTGAGGCTCCTCTGAACCTCAGGAGCTTTCTTCATTGTTCCCCTGTTTCCGGCTTGCCTGCAGAAGTTCTCTAGGGTCATAGTAGTGGTGGTGAGGCCCACGTATCGGCATCGGCCCTGGTAATTCTGCCCCTGAATCTAAGTATATCACAAGCAGGATTGTTGTGACTGTTGTGATACTGATAGGTATGGAGCTTTATTTTTTAGCAAAATTACTAATTTGATTATTAAAGGGTATCCTATAATAATCAATTAAAAACTTATGTGCAGTGACAGTGGCAGTTCTGTAAGGACACTGAAATAGCTTAAAGGTATTTTCTGGTAAAGTATGTATGTATGTATGTATGTATGTGAGCATTGTGAAACTAAAGACCTTTGTCATAAGCTGGGCTCAAAATAAGTCAAGCATTTAACAGTCCCCTGTATTTGATAAATGGTAACCTTCTCATTCTACACTGGGGTTATTTCATCCAAATTCTTTGCCAGTACTTTAAAAGAAAGGTGAAAACTTCGACCTCCTGTCTAGGAATGACTATTTAAACAACTGGTTAATATGCAATTTATGTGGGGAACTTTCTCACCCTTGAAAAATAAACCAAAGTGAATGAATAGAAAAGAACATGATTAGACAGCTAAAGGTCAGGGATTGTCCTTCGTTCAGAGCTGATAGTTATAAAGGACACTGAGAAATGTGTTAGAGAAAACTATATCTAAAGAGAGCATGTTTATTAGCTGAATCTATAGATTTGTAATGAACACAAGCATAAAGCTTTTTTATGCCATGATAAAACCTGATGCCACCCTTACTTTACATAAGATTTTCTCAAAATGCTCAAAAATTTTTAAATCTACAGTAATGTGTGTCGATTTTTGAATGGTTAAATTGCCTCGATTTCACTTAAAATAACAGCGAATTTTCTTAAAAAATCACCACACACCGTGCCCCTATAATAAAAATGTAAAAAATGTGCTTTTACACTAATAAATGAATGGTATGCTATTAACCCTTAGCATGCTGCCACATATAGTACTAGAAGGCACAGCATGCCCATGTGTTGCAGGGCATGCTGTGACTTTTAGTACCATAAACGTCAGCTTGCCAAGTGTTAGTAGCATGCCGCAGCATATATAACGTCCACGCATAAACATTTAATAAACATGTTGCCCAATAATTAGTTACCAGTAATACGAACCCTTAAATTATTTCAAAAAGTGTGCCCCGTTTCCTGATGTAATAAAATGTGCCCCCGTTAGGATGTAATATAGGGCTGCATTTACTAATATTAGTGCATTGAGCGCTATTTTAGTAATCCAGACTCACTGTACTTCATAAGTCCTGCAACTGTCTGCAGGACTTTCGCCAGAGACAATCAGTATTCATCAGAGTCCTGGGACTTCATCTCCAAAACTTCCAAGAGCGACGACGGACTGGTAAGTTTAGTCTTTCTTTGCTGTTTTTTATTTTGTTAACACCGACACAATCTGTGTATTCTAATGGTTTCCTTATACATACCCTCCTTTCCTCCACCTAATAATTAGGTTATATGGGGAGACCTCTGGAATACTGATTATAATACCTTTCTGAAATGGCATTATATTTTGTATCGGTGCAAATTGTTAAAATCCGCACTGTTACTTAGTAAATATAGCGATCAGGCAACCCGCACTCATTAGAGGTGAAAACGGTCTTTATCTCTTGAAAACAAAGTCTTCGCCATTTAGTAAATGGAGCCCAATGCTTGGCCCATTTCATAACTGACCATAATATGCCCCATTTCATAAATTACCATAATGTGCCCCATTTCATAATTGACCATAATGTGTCCCATTTTATAATTGACCATAATGTGTCCCATTTCATAATTGACCATAATGTGTCCCATTTCATAATTGACCATAATGTGTCCCATTTCATAACTGGTCATAATGTGCCCCATTTCATAAATTACCATAATATGCCCCATTTCATATATGACCATATAGTGCCCCATTTCATAAATTACCATAATGTGCCCCATTTCATAATTGACCATAATGTGCCCCATTTCATAATTGACCATAACGTGCCCCATTTCATAATTGACCATAATGTGTCTCATTTCATAATTGACCATAATGTGCCCCATTTCATAAATTACCATAATGTGCCCCATTTCATAATTGACCATAATATGCCCCATTTCATATATGACCATATAGTGCCCCATTTCATTAATTACCATAATGCGCTTCCTTCTAAAATACTGTGACTTGAAAATCTAAGTATTACTGTAGTGGTGCGCCAAACATTCAAAATATAAAAAAAATGTCATATTTACATTTCTGCAGTCTTCTATCTTGATAGCAGAGATCGTTCTCAAGAAATGGGGCACATTTTATTACATCAGTAAACGGGGAACACTTTTTATAACAATTTATGGGGGCATATTATTCGCAACTATTTTTGGGCAACATGTTTATTAATGATTATGTGTGGACGTCATATATGCTGCGGCATGCCATTAACTTTTGGCAAGCTGAGCCTTCTAGTGCTATATGTGGCAGTATGCTAAGGGTTAATAGCATGTCGTGTTATTGATTTTTTAGTGAATTAGGCCATTTTTAAAATTTTTAACATAGAATTTCTTTTACAATGTGCTTTTTTTCAAAGTGAGTGTCGATTTGAAGTAATTGCAATAGCAGCATGCTATTAACCCTTAGTATGCTGCTGTATATAGTACTAGAAAGCCCAACAGGGGCATTTGGGTGATTTTTTTGGTGCCGATTTTGCCACGATTTTACTAAGCGAAGCTTAGTAAATCTGGTCAATTATATATTATTCCTTTTAAAAATCACCATAGCGATCTTCCAAATGGCAACTTTCAAAAGGCTGTATTTTGGAAAACTTTATGGTGATTTTGCCTTAATAAATACAGCGAATGCAAAATCGCCAAAATAATCTCCCAAAAATGGCGATTTGTAAAAATTGCCCCTTAGTAAATCCGGACCTTAAAGTTTATTTACGAAGGTTAGAAAAGGCAAAACAGGCTATCTTTGTGAATTACAGCAATAATTAGTATGTTGGATTTGGATGACAGAATTTGCACAGGTTCAGAAAGGCAAATAGGGGAAAATTGGATATTAGGCTCCTACCCAAAGTGCTTTGCATGTGCTTGCAGGTCAATATCTGTCCCAATAAAAAGTTTACAAATCTGGATCCCTCCTTTAACTGACCTTACGCAATTCTTAATTCTGCCAAATAAAAAAATGCATTACTTGAACTTATATACACTATCCATATTCTATGTGATGTTTAAATTATTAGCATGACAGTGACTGGATATTGGGGGGGAAGGTTACCATAAATATACAATATGCAGATACTGCAGAATTTAACCAAATGCCCAATACTAGTTGCTACCACCACCGCAGATGGTGAACTAATTAATGTGCCAAGATGGGAACCTGTAAAAATAAGCCCCACTTCTGTGTAGTTTATACCCTGACAAACCTTTATCTCTCTCTACATGTGCCACACCTGGAATTGCATCAGCAGGCTCTCACAATTAGGTCTTTCCCTAATAAAAAAAAAGAAAACTTATTTCCCAGCTATTACAGCAGTAGAGTTTTCACTGGACTCACACAGCTCCCGTACTAGGGGCTACAGATTTGGGGGGAACATTTCTTACATTTTGCCATGGTAACTTCTGGATAAAAAGTTAAACTGAAATTGGAAATAGTTTCATAAGCAAGGTTGCTTAGAAACTAAAGTAACCTAGCTGTATTACATAGCTGGAGCTAAATATGGCTGGAATTAAAATATAAATTTGTTCTTTAATAATGCAAAAGAAAAATGTAAAATTACGTATTATGATCTTGGAATGTCTTTGCCTTTCAATTAAATTGTAAAAAAATATATAGAAAATATTACAAAGATTATATTGTTTACCAGTGTATAAACTATAAAAAAAACAAAAACAAAATAAAATCCACAATCTTGAGTGAACTAATTTAACAACATAATGACAACATTATCTGCTCTAGGCTAACCTGAGCCAATGTATAAATAGTTAGACATAGAGAGAAGGTGAAAGGTCAGCCCTTTGGATGTAGGCACAAGGATGTTTTTAGAATGAGGTCAACAAGTTCCATAGTAATTTGTGCGCTTGAAATTACCATATGAGGACATACATGTGCTGGTGAATAAAATGTAGATGACTCAACAGGTCTAGGAGGAAATTACATTAAAGTCCAGTAGCACTGGTTGCATATTAGGCTTGTGTGGTGGGTGTATAAAGCAGACATGTAACCGATTATTCTTGACTGTGTAACAGGTGTTCTTTGTAGAGGTGCAATTAGTAATGATGGTTCAGATCCAGAACTCCACTGCTATTGCAGTAACTCCAGCTGGATCACCAGGAAACTCTCATGTGTGCAAGGGGGGACCAATTTATTCACATGCTCTGGACTTCTGCCACCAGAACCTTACCTTAAAGTTTGAGGATTGTATGTGAGGTATTAACCAAGCTCCTACTGCACAATTAACATACATCCCCCTCCCACCATGCAAACTACATGCATCCCGTCCTGCCAACAGAAAGGATTTCAGCATGGAAGCCTGAATACTGAGGATCCAGATCTGAGCTGAAAGCCTTCTGCGCACACATGCATAGTAGCAGCATATACGGAAAACATCCACATTCAGTGTGCATCTGGCCAGGCATGCTTCCAGAAAACTTTTGGTGATCTTTGTTTCGGGTTGTGGATATGGTCGACCCCCCATGTGTAGAAGATATGCATGGGGACTGAGCATAAGCATATAAATGGTACAGTAAGGGCTTGGCTAAACCCTTACTGTATCATTCAGTATTCTGTGCGGGATACTTAAGGTAGGGTCCTGGTGGCGGATCCACAATCTGCATGTATTAGAGAATGAGGACTGCCCTGCTCTTCTACATGCGGGGCTGTGAATCACTAGTTCTGTACAATAGCCTCCGCAATGGAAGCTACCGTACAGAATAAAGCCCTAACTGTGGATCTGGTCTGTGAATCTGAGGGGATTTGAGCCATGTGTATGTCAAATGTTCCAGCATCTCAAACACTGTCCAAACAATAAAGTCAGCAAAATAGGTTAAAGTGTCCAGTATGTTGCAGCCACCCTAGACCACCCTTTCTAACTAACTGCAATGCCTGGAAGACTCATTTCCAGTAGTGTTCCTGGACACTGGGATCTCTTTGTGGCTTGTATTATTTGATGTCGGATAGTATGCCCAGGTGAATTAGTGAATATTATGCTCATTATATTTTACATTGCCATCACAGATCATTGACCTGCATAATGCTTTTTATAGCTATGTGCCACATTTTGTTGTATCAACATTGTTCAAGGAGTAATACTAGTTTTTTTTTTCCCAAAACCAACCCTAGTTAGGTGAACAAAAAGAGATTAAATAAGAAAGCTGCATATGCAATCAACTGTTAATACATCTTACACAAAACCTGAAAGGTGTATTACTTCAGAAGCTCTTGTTTTTCCACTACTCTGACCTTTCTGACATGCATTTCTAAGCAGATCTTATCCTTGTACAACAAAACATTCTAAAACAGGTTGGCACACATGTGCCATTGCAACACTCTGCAAACTAACCAAGGCTTCCCATAAGTTTCTGGAATGTGTTCTCTCCCTCTTTTAAAAAGGCCATCTGTAAGGTGTGTTTGTTAGTAACTTGGATACCAGCTTTTAAAATGAATAGAAAGACTAACCTGGCACACCCCTGCCCTGTTTACAAAATGCCAGGTTCTCATTATGCTCTTGCTACAAGCAACGCTTGGTATTCTTAAGCATTATTACCTTGGCATTATTTAAAGGTCCATTTAACCCCACAATTTTCAGGTTTAAACCAACTATAGAGGTGAAAACATTAGTTCTAAAGCTCAAAATTTAAAATGAAATGGAAGATTGATCCTTGTGATTGGTTGATATTTCTTTGTAGTCATGCAATTAGTTAACACTAAGGACATTATTCAAACTTTCGCAAAGTAGGTGTTCTCTAACCACTAGTATGCAAAAATGGCCACTTTTTGTGTTCTGCAAATGAGCACAATGGACCGTATTCAGACTCCCGAACGCTTACCGTGCGTGCGGGTGCCTGTAATTACGTGAGCAAGAGGGGAGTGCACACCCCCTATCACTCCCCTCTCGTGTGCGGGCTTTATGGCAGACTACGCTGCCATAAGCCTGCCTTAACTGCGGTGTGCGGATCAGCAGTCCGCTACAGTGTAGGAGCCCCCTCCCACACTGTACTCTTTACATGCTTCCCCCCGCCCGCTTTAGCAAATCACCTGAATACATGCTTCCCCCCGCCCGCTTTAGCAAATCACCTAAATCACCTGACGTTATTAAATCTGAATCTGGTCCATTATGAGGACCGCTATTGGAATGGGATCTGCACAATCCAAGAATTTTTCCTGATGCATTACAGTGCCAAGTTACTGTTATAAGTGGGAGTAGTCTGTTATTTAATTTACAGTAAGGCTGTCTACGCTAAGCTGCCTAGGTGTCATCCTTGATTCCTCACTAACCTCCCATCTGTTCCCTCTCGTTCTTGCAGTTTTCACCTACACAACATTGCACACATCCACCCCTTCCTCACCAATGAAGCTACCAAAACCCTCATCCACTCTCTAGTCATAGCACATCTCGACTACAGTAACCTTCTCCTTGTTGGTCTCCCCCATCTTGCCCCCCTTCAATCTATACTTAATTCTGCTTCCAGTCTCATCTTCCTCTCACACCACTCTACTTCAGCCTCTCCTTTATGTCAAACTCCACTCCATTGGCTTACTGTTCGATTCAGACCTCTCTTTAAACTCCTTACCCTCACCTTAAAGGCCATCTCCTAATCCACTGCTTTCTACCTTTCTTCCCTCATCTCCATGCACACCCCTTCCCACCCTCTCCATTCTGCTAACCACCTCTGTCTGACCTCCCTACTGATCACCACATCTCACTCCCGTGTCTAGGACTTCTCCCATGCTGCACCTCTGCACTGGAACCTTCCTTCTTCAATCAGACTCTTCCCTACTTTGCTAGTCTTCAAGCGCTCCCTCAAAACACACCTGCTCATGTTAGCCTACCCCTCCTCCACTTAACATCCTCACTGCATCCTACATCTATCCCTTCTTTTCCTTCCTTCCCCCTCTCCTTCTCTCACACCAGCAGTCCACTTCCTTCCCCATCCTTTTGTCTTCAATAAGTTCATCTATCCCACTTAATGTGTTAGCTCACGTGAGCATGGCCCTCCTCCACCACTCCCCCCCTTACTTCGTACCCCCTAGTCCCCCTCGGCTACCCTTTTAGCCCATTCCCACCTTATAGCTCCCTCTCAACCTCTCATTGCGCTCTATCCCTTCCTCCCTGATCTGCCAAGCTTGAAACCTCGCATTTTGTGAGTCTGTGTTTGCTTCACTTTATTGTTTTTTTGTGATAGTGATTATATTGTATTTTATTCTATATTATACTGACCATCCCTACCCTGTATGTCTGTACTGTATTTTGTTGTTGTATTTTGTACAGCGCTGTGAACACCTTGTGGTGGCTTATAAATAAACAATAATAATAACTCTACTTACAATGCATTCTCATTTTAAGTGGGGACAGATCAGAAGTTTTAAGGTAGGCCTGAGATGGAAGTTGTGTAAGTGAAGGTAGTGGTCTTCCATGTGCTCACACTAAAGCATGAACGCAACGGGGATCAAATATCCGATTATCGCTGCTGCTGTCTACAGATCCTGAATGCGCTGATATAGTAATTCTGGATCAGGCCCCAAGGGCTAGATTTACTAAACTGCAGAAAGGGGAAAAGTGGAGAAGTTGCCTATAGCAACAATCAAATTTTAGCTCTCACTTTCCTATTACATACTAGGGAATGTCAGCTAGAATCTGATTGGTTGCTATGGGCAACATCTCCACTTTTAATTTTCTGCAGTTTATTACATCTAGCCCTAAGGTGTATATTTACAAAACAAAATTTTTCAAAAATCGCCTAAAATCTCATGAGTTTGCTGTGAATATCAAATCACTGTATTCACGTGAGTTTAAGCCTCTTGAAAATCGCTGAACCTAAAATCTCCAGTGTGATTTTTTCTATGTTACACATACAACTCACAGTATTCACAAAGGTCGCTTTGACAAACTCACAGTAAAATCGCCATTAAATCGCCATTTAGCAATTCTCCATTGCCTAGAGGCGATTTAGTGACAATTCTCCCTGTGATCCAGGAAAATACATGTTAATCTAGTTGACATGTTTTCCTGTGTGTCAAAACCGACCGCAGCATGCTTGAAAGCCTCAGCCATGCTTTGCTGATAGAACTACAAGGCTAAGCATTGCTTAGCAGGGCCGCCGTCAGAAATTGTAGGGCCCGGGACTGCCAAAATATGCAGCCCCCCCCTCCGGATGGATGGATATAATTATATATGAGTTGAGCTCCTTTGCACTTAAAAATAGGGTCACTTACCTCTTTGCTGATTCTCACTTTTCCTTTTTTCTTCCTTCCTTCAGGCATCTGAAGGAGGACACAAATTGTAACTAATATGCCCCCATACACACACACACACACACATTTTTCTACATATACATACACAAACATAGAAATTGATATATCAAATATTTAGATATATAGCTACACACATAAATAGAGTTGCATGCATGCATTAGATTCATACACACACACACACACACACACGCATAATATCACACAAACACACATAACATACATAATAGAACACACACACTACATACATGCATTATATCACACACACACACATAGACACACACACACACACGCCATGCATGCTTATCACACACAACGTGCATGCATATCACACAATGCATAATTTCACACACCATACATGCATAATATCACACACACCATGCATGCATAATATCACACACATACACACCATGCATGCATAAGACAAAAACATAAAACAAATGACCCAGCTAAAAAAATATAGAATGAAGGAGTCCAAATAGAACGCTCCTACCTAAAGCCAAAAAGCACCCCATACACACATACATTTTTCTACATATACATACACACACATAGAAATTGATATATCAGATATTTAGATATATAGCTACACACATAAATAGAGTTGCATGCATGCATTAGATTCATACACACACACGCATAATATCACACAAACACACATAACATACATAATAGAACACACACACACTACATACATGCATTATATCACACACACACATACACACACACCATGCATGCATGCTTATCACACACAACGTGCATGCATATCACACAATGCATAATATCACATACCATACATGCATAATATCACACACACACCATGCATGAATAATATCACACACATACACACCATGCATGCATAATATTACACACCATGCATAATATCACACACACACACACCATGCATGCATAATATCACACACCATGGATGCACAATATCACACACCATGCATGCATAATATCACACAATGCATAATATCACACACCATGCATGCATGCATAACACACACGCGCACACACACACACACACACACACTTACTTTTTAGCAGAGCTGTGCACACAATACTTACACACACACACACACACATACTTTTTAGCAGAGCTGTGCACTTCTTAGCAAAGCTGTGCACACTGCAGTCGCTGAGGTGGACTGAAAGGAGGAAGAGGGGGCGGTGCATAGCTGCAGGAGCCAATGAGGGAGTAGCACAATGATCTCAGCTACTCCCTGATTGGTCAACCTGTCAGGCACTGCTGAAATCTTTGAGAATCTCTCTGCGGAGCAGCAGGAGATTTGTCAGCTGCACTCACCCTCTCCTCGCGCTCTGGGCAGCGGCACCGCTTGCACCACACTAGTTATGGCCCTGGTGTCCTGGGCAGGACAGAGAGGAGGCCTGGGGCTATCCCGGGCCCCCTCTCTGTCCGGGCCCGGGACACTAGGCCTGGCTGCCCCCCCCTGATGGCGGCCCTGTTGCTTAGCCTTGTAAATACACTGCTAGGAGCTCTCAAATTTATAATCAGCGCTCAGAACTTACACAGGACGCTCAGATTCACTAATAGTCCATAAACAACGGAGAAAAAAAAATAGTTCTGCACTAAAGTCAATATAACATTCCCTATAGAGGACCGGATGCACAGTTACGTAGTTATCGTCTTACGTATGAGTAGTAGCTGATTTACGCTATCTACGTACCAGTACGTAGATTGCGTAAGCGCGGTCCCTTAAAAAACTCCAGGGCAGGCCCGGGAATTTCTGGGTTCTGGGTCTGACCTGACATTGTGAAGGGGCTGCGGGCAGCAAACAGCAACAGCAAACAAATCTCTCCAATCGGGTGCATTAGGTGAGACCCGGGTTGAAAAACCCGGGTCTGCACCTTTCACATTGCCGCTTACCAGGTTCCGCCACAGGAAAAAACTTTTTTTCCCCATGTGTTTTTAGACCTGGGACCAGGACTCCGGTACCTTTCAGATCACCACCAAAAACCCAGGTTTTTTAATCTGAAAGGGGTATTAGCATTAGCAAAAGCTGAAGCGAATAAGAACAACCAAGACTAAACAATTGTGTTTCCTAGTTTCATTTTAAACTAAACATAAAAATAAAGTGGTTTGAAGGAAGCCAGAAGGAACACCATGCTGCGCGGCAGAGTTTCAAGCTGTAAATACATAGGCGCACATCCAGCCTCAAGACCTGGAGTCCTCGAACAAGAGTGACACTGCGCACCCGAGGATGTGGGCATCCTATGTGACATACTTTGCGTGAGCAGAGATAACTGGTAGACAATTGTCTTTATACTTAAAACCTGCCTGACAGCTCATTTGTAGACCCCCAAGAATTTAAGCAACCTCACCTACCCATAGGGAAAGGCTCAGGGCTATTGGAGCGGATTCACAGTTACGTAGTTATCGTCTAAAGAACGCGCTTGCGCAATCTACGTACAGAAATGGTACGTAGATAGTGTAAATAAGCTACTACACATGCGTAGTAGCTCAATTCTTAAAACAACGTACATAAGATGAAAACTACATAACCGTGAATCTGGACCATAATCGCTAATTCTAAAACAAACACGGAAAAAAATCATTTACTGAAGCACTCTGGAGAACGAGGTCTACAACCCACCCAACGGATTGGTCAGCATTAATGTTTTCCCAGAGTTGTGGACACACTTAGACAATGCCTCAAAAGACATTTTTACTGAAAAAAAACCCCAAAACTCTGAAACATAACAAGTGAGATAACTAGAGGTTAGAACATGGTTGCCGACTTTTGGCAGCTTCTCTCCGGGAGATCCCGGAGAGAAGCTAGCGACGCATGGAGGGGGTGGGGCTTAATGATGCGGTTATGCAAATCGCGTCATTAGGCTCCGCCCCCTTGCTCATACTGACCCGTTTTTAGTTGAAATAGGGGTCGGACGGGGCTTGATGCCGCAGATTGCGAGGGGGTGTTGGTCCACAGCAGCTAATTTGGAGATGTTGGAGGGGAACCAAAGGTAAGTTAGCTCTAAATGTAAAAACACATGATAGATGACCCAATATAGGGACTCTCACTGTTTAAAGTTAGGACCCATAGCAAAAAAGCCTTGATAGTGGCTGCTGACTCATCATATATTTGTAAATGTGTGTAACCAATGTTTCTGCATGTTATGTTGCAGAAAGGATGGTATAGTGTGTTACTAGTTATTAGCAGTGTTGCTGAGGCAATTTATTTCCTTTGTTTTTATGTAGATTACCCCGGCCTTCCATGCACCTATAAATACTATGCATTAACCTATAAATGGACTTGAGCAACCACCATTTTGTGTTTAGTTTAGTGCTAGTGCAGGCAGCACAGTACTGCCATGTTCAGAATACTGGATAGCCTAATGCTCTCAATATGATACAGCTCAGTACTAGCATATTCTGAATAGAGAGCGCAATACCAGATGACAGAGGGCTTATTTAATAATAATAAAAAATATGTGGAAAATGTACCAGAAAATCAATACATCAATATACTTTGATCTGATTTTACATTGGTTAACTTGTGCTCAGCCAAAAAAAGGTTGAAAACCCCTGGAATAGAGTACAGTTACTGCTATATTCTGAATAGAACTC
>WWET01000933.1:215982-226777 GCA_011038615.1 Limnodynastes dumerilii
GCATTCCTGGTAATGTACAGCGACAAATATGGAGCAGCATGCCCTAATAATGGAACCTGTGAATATAGCTAGGACAGGGTTGTCGACTTTGAAAAGCTTCCCTCCGGGAGATCCCCGGAGTGTTGCCAGTCAGGGGGCAGGACTTGAGGCCGTGGTTTCATGAAAACCACGTGGTTTCATGGAAACCACGAGCCTCAAGTCCCTTGCGGGAGATTTGCCAGCTCTACCGGGATACCGCAACTATGAGCTAGGATTAAAAAATCCTTGAAAGCAAGCAAGAGCTACAGACAAAGCAAGACATTTATGATTAGTGTAAGCACAAGCACTTATGTCCCTTCTTTATATAGATGTTTGTGTACTGCTAATAGATCTGGAGCAAAAATAAAATTGTCTGAACTGACAAACATCACCATATTCTGAGAAAGGAAAGTGTATTTTATCCATAAAATAGGTATGTAAGGAAATATATTTGCATCCTTGGCTTATTTTGGAAGTATCATATTTATGTAAGGTCTGTGTTTAGGGGTGCTGAATGCTGGATGGAAAACAAGCCCAGTAACAGAGAAACTTCTGTGCCTGAGTCTCACATGTACCTTGGTGTAGTGCTCACCAGTAGTCCTATGTAACAGAGGCTCCAGGAGTCTCTGTTATCTGTCTACCTAGGAGGTGGCTTTAATGTTGTGCCTAGGAGTGGCCTGACCCCAAAATACAGCCTTGAGTATAGGTGAATACCTTAGCTATAAAGAAAGAGGTGATTGGCGCTAAATAGATAACAAAACCAAATACGAACAACCAAATATATTATAGATAATAGACAAATATTAAAATAAAATTAAAATGATTAAATTATTAATTAATATTGGCCCACTATTATCTGATCTGTATGCCGGCCGGTCATAGATCAATTAAGCTGCTGCAAACCAAGTGAATATTATGGTTACCTCAACTGATAAAAATCTAATTGATATCCAAATAAACAGAGTATAGGACAAAAAAATCAGTAATAAATTAAAACTCCAATAACTATATGCACATACAAATGTAAGAAAGAAGAATAAAAACTAGCGCTGAGAAAAATGCTGCAGCTTATCTCTACCCGGGAGATCTACCAATCCCCTTAAAATTTGAAAAAATAAATATAAAATGGGTGAGATAAGCGCTGTATCTACTCCTGTGGGTGTTGGAAATAAAAATACAATTACAATAAATTCTCAAAGTCCGTTTAAGTATAAAAATATCACTTTCTGAGGCCCCTGGAAAAAAGTTTCCCTTTAAACAGTGAGAGAAGAAAAAAGAAAGTAATTAAGAAACAATGTAACATTTATTGGATACAATATAAAAATAAAACAAATGGGTGACAGTCTCGCATGGGAACTTCCCTTTTAAAATAGGTCCATATGAATCCTATCGGCGGGTCAGCAGAGTGAAGGGTGCCGGCTGGGCTAGATGTAAGGGGAGTTCTGGAATCTCCTGTGCCGCCGTCCTCCTCACGCCTGTGTCCACCTTAATGCGAGCCGCTGTCAGTGCTGGCTTACGCGTTTCGGGTGCGATCCACCCTTTCTCAAAGAGTCTTTGAGACTTTAAACATTTATTGTAATTGTATTTTTATTTCCAACACCCACAGGAGTAGGTGCAGCGCACATACAAATGTGTTAGGATATCATATAAGTGCATAAATAGCAACACAGTAAAAATGAGCCACGTGGATCTATATATTAGTATAGTTGATAAATACACCAATAGGTTAAAAAAAATACCATATGGTATTAGTGGCAATAGTAATAATTAGACCGTGTAGCGAGTGCTGGAATGCAGAGAACAACACCGGTAATTACCAGGGCCCAAGCAAGTTCTCTAGACCATAAAGTCTCCAAACATTTGCTAAATGCAATGAAATAGAGAGATGTTACCGGTAAATGCCAGAATATGTAGTAATCCTCCCAATGCGGTCTCCTCGAGCTGGTGTCCACGTGTAGTCGGTGAGACAGTGGTTGTAACAGGCAAATGCCAAAGCACGCGTTCTCTTGCGGAGTCAGCGTGTCTAAACTCCTAACCACGTGGTTTGAGTGTGAATAAATGAAAACTGAGATACAAGGCACTAAATGCCATTAAAAAGAAAAAAAAGTCCAAAATACTCTACAGAATGTCTAAAAAGAAGGATCAAATCATGGAGTCCACAATAAACTTGGTAATAATTGTCACAATGTAAGTTGAGACAAGCAGCACTGTGGGCATAATACAATGAAGCACAATGGTGGTTAATGGCAGGGGTACCATGTCGGGATCTACATGTCAGCGTGGTATCCCTTCATAAAGTACATATAAAATATCTTTTACAATATATAATTAAATTAAAAAATAATTATTAACCTTTTCCCCACTCCTGTGTCTCTCCCTGCTGATCTAATCTGTCTGTCTCTTCACTCTGTCCTGTTTTATCCCTCTGACTTCTTGTCTCCTGTCCTGTCCCTCTGACAATTCTTCTTCTGCTCTGTCTTCTTCTCTTCTATCTTGTCCTTTACTTCTGTCTAATCTTCCTCCGCTCTGCACTAATCCCTTCTCCATTCTGTCCTGTGATTTCCCTCTGTCTGTCTTCTTCTCTCCTTTCCTGTCCCTCTGACAATTCTTCTTCTTCTCTGTCTTCTTCTCTTCAATCTTGTCCATTCCTTCTATCTAGTCTTCCTCCGCTCTGCACTAATCGCTTCTCTGCCTTTTTCTATGTTCTGCCTCTGTTTGTCTGCTACTCTCCTGCCCTGTTCCTCTGTCCACTCTTCTTCTATTTTGTCTTCTTCTCTTCTATCTTGTCCTGTCCTGTTCCTCTGCTCTGCTCTGCACTGTTCACTATTCCACTTTGTCTTCATCTTCCACTGCTGGAGTTGTATGTGTTCTTCCAACTGCCACTGGAGCAGCATCATTCTGAGATAAGTAACTAGTTGTTAATTAGTAATTAGGGTTGGGGTTAGGATGATTGTAATGCTCAACACAGAGTTAACAACCCTCTCAGGTAGATGAAAATTTATCATTTTAACCTGACAACTAATTAGTGCTAGCAGGTTAACTGTCGACAATCAGAGATTTGTCACATCGTAACCCTCCCTCTCTATGTTGACAATTCATGCTATTCTCCAAGCTATGAACAGAGGTGGAAGGGAGATATTTTAGTTCTAGATGCTCCTCAGTAGCATATGATTTGCTCTTTACATTTACCCTCAAGGATTATGAGCTACCAAATGTTTTGCTTGCTAAAATGAAACTCAGTCAACAAAGTTTTTATTAAAACTAGTACCCAGACAACTGGTAGCACTTTTATTGAACCATTTTTGTTTAATATGTTGTGTTTTAATTTATTGATGCTTTACTCATTCCGAGTATTACCAAGGCAATTTTTCTTTAACCTATAAGTCTTGAAGTCCAACTCCCCAGGGCCTGTTGCTTACTGTATGTAGGTGTGTTAGCCAGACAAATGTTCTAATGGGAAATCAGAAAAGCTCAAGAGATTGCAGGGTCTTTCAGGCAGCGTGTTCAATGGATTAGCAGGAGCTTAGTCATTTGAGGCACTAAGTTTATTGTGAGCAGGGGAAGGTGAGAGAAGGTGTTAATGTAACACCTCATCAGAACTGTAAAAGAGTTGGTGTTTATAGGTTACCACTGTGAGTCATAAATCCAGAGTCTTCATTAAATGCACTTTTCTACATATGAAAGCTTTAATATACCAATATTTTAATGCCATTCTCTGTATGTTCTAAAACTGTTTAAAATGAAACTAAATAAGAAACCATCCAACACCATTTTTAGAAATGATGGTAAATTAGTTCCCAAAATGTTACTTCCATATTCTTTTCTAAACTCTTTAAATTCCCTTTTCTGTGATTCTTTTTGTAGCCCTAAACTAAATGTGAAACAATGCAGTTAAAGTATTAATGCAAACGCCTTACAGCTGTGACATACACATTCTCAGATAGGAAATAAAGAAAAGTTTACTGTGATGTGGAGCTGTCCAGCATTGTGTTGTTGGCTTGTACCTTGATTTAGTCAATGTAGGGAATTTATATGGTCAGACCCTCCAACATGACCTCCTCCATCAGGTACAAAATGCTCTGCTGCTGAGATTTTTATTGCAATCCTCTCGCTTAAAGACATACATGTATTGTTATTTTGCTTTTTTTTTTTTTTAAACGTAAGTTAATTCATGCAGCCGTCCATTCTTTCCCATTGCCCTGAAGGCAGATATATACCCACCCTGCTGGCAGAGGACAATGGTGGTGCTGTTAGCTGCTGGTAAAATTTATATGAACAGCAATTGGCATCTGTCAGTGCTAAGTACTGTTTATAAAGAAACTGCCAGCAGCTGACTGCTTAACACTGTGGTTTCTCCTGGCTGGCAGCGAGAGCTTGAGAGGAGGAGTGACAGCACTTAGCTGTCAATTAAACTTGAAATTCCGCCTATGGCTGCAATAGTAAATGAACTGGAAATGTCTTGAGTAGAGCATTATTTAGCTGATGCAAGGGACTTGTGGGAGTTTGTTAAAAGTGCATAATTTGAGGCCCTGTGCAGAGAAGTAATGATTACTCTAGGTAGTAAAGATTGCTTCTACAAAGTGCCTTTTAATGACGATTACATGCATTTTCTTCTGTGTCACCCTTCCTCCATTACCCTATCACAATGGCAGGCAGCTTGCTCTGTATACTTGTTTGTCCCTGCAGAGAATTTGTTGTTCAATTTGTTCATGTGTATATAGGGCTTATGCATTATATAGGATATAGGCAGATAGAATTGCAGACTTTGGGGGACAGAGTGTTACAGTGGTCAATTAGATTAATGACCAGAGAATTTTCTATTTGTAGTATGTGTAATCTGCTTTAACAGAAACAAAGAAAGAAAATGCCCCAGCAACACTGCCATAAACCAGTAACAGACTATACCATTCTATCTGAAAAATAAAACACAGAAACGTCCGTTACACATGTTTTCAAATATATGCTAATCCATCAGCCATTAAAAGGAATTAATATAAGCTGGGTTATCTTGGATCTTCTTGACCTCATAGGGAACATAATCAGAAGAGGAACAGTAGAAGGAATAAATATATATTGAAGTGGCTTGACCCAAGAGGAATAGATTGTGAGTTATTTATTATTGAGGATAAATATATTGCACGATTAGGTTGTTTTTCCTTCATAGATTAGATTGGACATATGGAGGAAGGAGATGAATCGTGAGGCTATATGAGAAGATTGAACTTTTATTGATGTGCCTACATACAAGAAAATTAATTGTGGTTAATTACTGGTGTGGAGAAACATACTGCGCAATTAGTCTTTTCTATCTCTTACATATATTTATGGAGAGGAAAAATGAAGTACTATGTTGCTTGAAAGAACGCATTCCTTTTTGATGAGCTGATATAGAAAGAAAATTCCATGTGAGTGCGATATTTTGTCATTGTTACCTATTTGGGATAAAACATACTACACAATTGGGGTATCTTCTTCTTCTTCTTTTTTATACTTGACGGGAGAGGTGAGGAGAAGGAGGTTCGGAGTTGATTATACAGGCATTAAGACAAGAGAACAACAATGTGAGTGCAATACTGTTTTATTGAAAGTGTTTCACAGTTAAAAGGTCGCTGCACAATCAGGTTGTTTTCTCTTTGATGTTTCTATATGTTACGTGGATGAAGAGATAGAGGTGGCAATCTTCGGAATCGTTGAGGAGTTTGAAGAAAGAAAGACTCTCTCTGTGGAGACTTTTTGAGGATTAAATATTGTCATCAATTTTGAACATTCGATATCACAGCGCTGTATAGGGGTGAAATAATTATTGCATTTATAATCTATCAGCCATTGTCAAGGCCTTTCTGCTCATGGTGGTCCTAACTCTAACCATGGTTGTCACTTTATTGGGTCATTTATATGTGTTATTAAAATTGAGAGCTAACTTACCTCAGGAGACACCCCTTAAAGCCTGAAAATAGCTGCTGTGGAACAACACCCCCTTTCAGCTGCTGCTCCCAGACATGCCCACAAACAGTATACACACAAATAAGAAGTTGCTCAGATCAATTTATATGTTAATTCAAACATTGAAGGCAGGGGTAGTGTTCATTAACAGAAACCAAGGCAAGAAAATGCCCTAGCAACACTGTCATTAATCAGTAACAAACTATAAGATAGATTTTGTTTTTTATATTAAACGCAGAAACATTTGTTACACACATTTACAAATATAAGATAAGCCACCGATCACTATCCTTTCTGCTATGATGGTTCTAACTCTAACAATGACAGTTCCTATACTGGATCATATATCATGGGTTTTCTTATGTAGGTTTCCTCTAGGTGCTGTTTTTCCAGCCACAAATGCATATATACTGGTAGATAAATTGTAGTTTCTAGAATAATATTGAGGAAGCTCCAGATGCCATTACATCAGGGGAAGATGTCTGTGTAGGGTGATTTCTGCTTTTAGTAATTTACAGTATTTTGAAGGATTATAGTAAATGTAGGTGGGTGAGATAAACATAATTCCTGGACAAGTAATATGAAATGTATTTATATATTTATTAGGACATTCCTGAATAACTGGAGGGAAGACTGGACTAATGCAGTGCCTTTTCAGTAAGGCCATGGCCTTGGTAAATACACCAATAAAATATCAAAATGTTGCTTATGCTTTTTGCTGACAACCCAGGTAAATCAGGGTAAGCATATTGGACCTGATCCAGTGCTGCGCTTCCAACAATTTTTTTAGGTGAAAGCACAATGGGAATGAGCTCTATGCATGCTCAGAACAGATGCCCTATCATCTGCTTGTGTCCGCATCCGTGTGCTCTGCGCCAGTAGAACGGGGAGTTCCACTATATTTAAATGAGAAAGAGGCGGATTAGTAATATTATTCATATTTTTTAAGCTTCATAAGCATTGGATTGGCGCTTTCCAAGCATTGTGTAACACTATTTTTTTTTAAGTACTATAATGTGCTTATAAACTAAAAAAAAACAAACAGATTTGTAACTTGCAAACCTGTATAGGCTGCTGCTAGTACACCTCGCAGCCTCTGCCTTTATGCATCCATTTGCATTTTGCAAACAAATGCACTTTTTACAGAAGTTGCAGTTATGGATGGTATGCAAGCAGTGAGTTTAGTGGATTTGCGCCTCCATTGCTCTGCAACTCTGGATCAGGTCCAATGCTATTTAAAAATAAATAAAAAAGAATTTCCATTTAATTGATTCCATATTATTTAATAATCATTTTATCTATTAGATTTATTTACATTTGCTTTGTCAATTAACAAAGAATACTTAAAATAAAAATAACTATTTCCAGTATACATAGCAGTAGACAAATATACATGTACCTGGATGACTGTGTTAAGGCACAGTTTCCCCTCTTTATGTCTTCTGTAAGTTCAATAAATTTATTTATTTTTCCTCACCCACTTACACCAGTTTTTTACCACCTCCCCAAGGTACACAAGTCCTTGACCAATCCACCTGGTCGCCCGATTATTTCGGGCATCCAATCCCTAACGTCAAATTTATCAGCCTATGTTGACTCTAAATTGCAGAAGCATGTGAAAAATCTTGAATCACATTTAAGTGATACTAAACATCTATTGAATCTAATTAACGATATAGAGTGGCATCCATCGTATGCATTTTTGACTTTGGATGTACAAGCCCTCTATACGCATAGTCCTCATAAAGAGGGCTTAATGGCTGTTAAATGCTATTTGGATCAGGATAAGGACTTGTTACCTGGGGAGGGCACTTTCATTTTGGATGCAATTTGGTTTATAATCACTCACAACTTTTTTTTTATTTGAGTCTGAATTATTTTTACAGGTCACCGGGACCGCAATGGGCACCAGGTTGGCTCCCAGTTTTGCCAACCTATATGTGGGGCGATTTGAGGAGTTGAGGGTGTGGCAAAACGCGTGGGGAGCAAACCTGGTGTTCTATAGGCGGTTCATCGATGACCTGCTTTTTATTTGAGATGGGGATTTCACTTCAGCACAATCTTTTGTTACGGAATTGAATAATAATTCCTTTAATTTAAAATTCACTTTTCAGTTCGATACACGGTGTATCAATTATTTGGATGTCACCCTCTCCCCTGATTTCACTTCAGCACAATCCTTTGTTACGGAGCTGAATAATAATTCTTTTAATTTAAAATTCACTTTTCAGTTTGACACACGGTGTATCAATTATTTGGATGTCACTCTCTCCCCCTGTGGGAATGGGGTAGTTTCTACGAACTACTCCAAACCCACTGATGCAAATAATTATTTGCACTATAGGAGCAGCCATTATAAACCATGGCGTAATCATATTCCATATGGGCAACTGGTGAGGTTACGCCGCAATTGCAGCAGTATTGAGGATTTTCATATCCAGGCAAATAAAATGTTAGAAAGATTCCAGGACAGAGGTTACCCAAAAGATTTGCTTGTAAAGGCCATGGGAAAGGCCTCAGAGTTGAAAAGGGAAGATCTATTGGCCCCGAGGATGAGTAGTGAGGATAGGGGATTGGAAGAGGAGAATATCCTCTTTATATCTCGGTTTAACAACAAATCCAATCAAATTAAACGTATTCTAAAGGAGAACCACTATTTGTTGAGACAGGATGAAATTCTCAAACCTATTCTTGGTTCTACTCCCAGAATTATTTTTAAGAAAGGAAAAAACTTAAAAAACATCTTGGCCCCAAGTATGGTGAAATTTGGGAATGTGGAAAGGGTAAAATCCCATAATGCGGGCATACGGGGTTGCTTTAAGTGCAACCGGAATGTCTGCTTAACGTGTGGATATATTAAGAATAATTGTAAACAATCCATTTCCACCTCAAATGGGAAGGATTTCCCTATAACCTCCCTCATAAGTTGCAAAACGGAATTCATAATTTATGGATTGGAGTGTTCCTGTGCGCTCCAGTATGTGGGGCGCACGACTATGAAACTCAAAGAGAGGTTTAGGGAACACAAAAGGAACATTATCAAGCAAGTTCAAACACACAGTGTGTCAAAACACTTTTCTATATAGGGGTGACCCGTCCTGTCTTAGGATTTGGGGCATAGAACACATTGGCCCCACTGTCAGGGGGGGGGAACAGATTCAGTAGGCTCTGCCAGAGGGAGGCCTACTGGATCTTTTCCCTCCAGACACTGGCTCCGGATGGTTTAAATGATGTTATCGAATTCAATGGTACAGGTTATTAACTCCATTTGATTTTGACCATGGAGGTTATGAGGGCGGTGATTAGATCTGTTTGACCTCCAAGGTATATGGTTACTAGTTTTTCTATATATGATAATTGGATTTAAAGGTACATGTGATATTAAAAGTTTTTAAAAAATTGGAAGTAATAAGTGTATTTGGGGTGTACACATAAAAATGTGAATAAATAAAAAATAAAAAACAAAAAATAAAAAACAAAAAATAAAATATAAAACAAAATTAAAATGTTATAAATATGAATTTCTAAAAACTCTTTTGAAGTGGGGTTAAGAGTTGACATAATGCACTAAGGAATAATCTGTAGTTTTGAATATTCTATGGGTTGAACACTATTAATGAATATTTTTTGTGGTGATTATTCTCACTGTATATTGTGAAATTGATGATTGAACCCTTCCTTCTGTATATAGAAAATATATTTCATATGGTAAAATTGGATGGTTAGATATATATATAAAAAACAAAAACTTCTTTACACTATGGGATTTTCTACTAAGGGGTTGGGGGTATATGATTGATTGATTAAACTTTTGAATCCTTTTTGTCAGTTTGGACTGTGCAAATTTATAGTATTTTGTGTAACTTGAATCGGGCTGAATAAAGGGACCAGCAATAGAATTGTTTCATCTAGAGCATAAATGGGATGATGATCAACACTGTAGAGACCTGCAACTAATCTAAGGAATATTTGCTAAAAACCTCCCGTAAGCTGCAGATAAAAACAAAATAAAACATAGAAGAATGTTCACTGTTTGCCCCTAATAACTATGAATACTTACTGTGTGGTTCGGTCATGGTTTAAGAGGTATATTGTGTACTTAAATGATTTTTTAAATTTTTGAACGGCAACCTCTTGTTGGTTTACCAGCTTATAAATGCAAATGGAAATATGTATTGCGTTGGTTTATTTGTTGTATGTTTGTTTCATGTGGATTTTTTACTTGGAGTAAATTTCTCCTCAAATACCTTGCAGATATTGAAAAAGGTCTGCTTTTTGAAACGGTACAACTAACGATTCAACTAATTAATTAAGCAGCACCTGCGTTCCCCTTATATATCCGGCAACCTGTTAGACATGGACACCTTGCTATGAAAAAGTTCGCTGGTTCGAACGAAACGCGTAAGCTTACTGGATAACCACGTGGAGCTGGTCTATTGCACTACAGCACTTTTGCATTGGACACTTTGAATTCATCTTGCGGGAGACATAAGACTATATCGGAGATAGCATTAGGAGCACGGAGTAGCGCGGCTGCTACATAGAGGGTGGCCTCCGCTTTACAGCCTCAGCAGCTGAACCTGGAAACGTGCCGATAGAAGGACCTGGGCACTTCTTTTCCAACTCCCAGAGATCGGGTAATACCCAGCCTGCACACACCTAAGCTGCTCTGTTTCTACACCATCTCTCTGCCTCTGTACCCGGCAAGCTATTTACTCTCCAATTGCAATCTCCTTGTTTCAATTGAACTGATCCCTTAAGTGCACATATGCCCCACTGGTATCTCATATGTAATTTTAAGTTTTATTTTCTATTTTATTGTTAAATAATAAAT
>WWET01000933.1:253998-264915 GCA_011038615.1 Limnodynastes dumerilii
GGTTGGAGGCACATGATGGGGAATACTGAGAGGGGGCTGGAAACACATGATAGGGAATACTGAGGGGTGCTGGAGGCACATGATGGGGAATACTGAGAGGGGGCTGGAAACACATGATAGGGAATAGGGGGGGGGGTTGGAGGCACATGATGGGGAATACTGAGAGGGGGCTGGAAACACATGATAGGGAATACTGAGGGGTGCTGGAGGCACATGATGGGGAATACTGAGAGGGACTGGAGGCACATGATGGGGAATACTGAGAGGGACTGGAGGCACATGATGGGGAATAGGGGGGGGGGTTGGAGGCACATGATGGGGAATACTGAGAGGGGGCTGGAAACACATGATAGGGAATACTGAGGGGTGCTGGAGGCACATGATGGGGAATACTGAGAGGGACTGGAGGCACATGATGGGGAATACTGAGGGGGGCTGGAGGCACATGATGGGAGATACTGAGGGGGGCTGGAGGAACATGATGGGGAATTGGGGTTGTGGCTGGATACTTTGCAGGACACCCATACATAAACCCTGGAGACGCAGGAACTGCCCCCTGGTGACGCAGGGACCACCCACTGGCAATGCAGGGACCGCCCCCTGGTGACACAAGGACCACCCCTGGTGATGCAGGGACCACCCCTATGCTTTTTACTTTTCTCCCTGAAATGATTTTTCAAATGTCATTATATCTATGTCTGTCCAATCAGTGAGTTTCTTCTATGAATTGTCAGTTCTGTAGGCAGATCCCCCACAATACCTGATCCTCTGACAGTTATAATCCAGAATTTTAGCAAAGCAGAAAAATGGTCGCTTCAGAGTCATCACATGTAAACCCTGTGCCACATGGCACAGTTTTGTGAGTGCAAAGTGAAAGATTCTACATTATAGTGGCAATACACAAGGTTGCATATTGATATTGTTATGTTTTCAGTTAAAGTTCATAAAAAAAAGAAAATAATTAGGCAAAATCATAGTGTGTGCGAGCAATATGCTGCTCATAGCAGAAATCATAAATCATTACATATAAAAGCAGTAAGCAAATTCCAAACAGTGACTATAATAAAGTGTAGTGCAGCATGGCTTAAAACCTTTTTTATTGAACTGATACTACATGTCAGCTATGTGGTAGTTTAGAAGCTGGTTTAATTGAACTGTTATAAGTGAACTAAATTTCCCTCAGTCTGGACCAGATTCACACCTAAGAAAGTCTGGCTTCTAGGTGCGTAATTTTAGGAATGTAACTACTGCTCGAGGGGGGTCTGTGTCTGTGAATTTGTTGTTGGAAAGGTGGTAACCCTAGGATTCACCTGTCCCTAAAAGTACTTTGAGATCACTGATGCGCCGTTCACGACGTGCTTGCCAAAAAAATTTCCCTCAGTCTGGACCAGATTCACACCTAAGAAAGTCTGGCTTCTAGGTGCGTAATTTTAGGAATGTAACTACTGCTCATGCGTAGTAGTTCATTTAGGCAATCTATGTACCAGTCAGGTAAGTGCATTGCCTCCGTGCCGTGTTTAAAAACCACACAGAGTAGTTTAGGAAGAAAGGTTAGTGCTTATAAGTGGGAGGGGCGAGGAATGTAGATTAACCAGGGCCGTGTGTGTGTGTGGGGGCGGGAAAAGGCAGTCTCCGTGCGTAGTTTCCTTCATAAGAAGGAAATTACGCACGGTTAGTTAAGGTAGCCCCATGGCACTCTTAAGTGCCATAAGGTACTTAAAAACACAGGGTGGGTTAGGAGCTGAACAAGTGAGTTAGGTGTGGATCTGTCTGTCACTCTTAGTTGTGAATATGGTCCACTGTCTCCTGGCTTTTACAGTACAACTCACAGCCAGTGTGAGTCTAATGGAAGCAGGTGGAAACATGGCTACTGATCCACCTCCCAGTCCAAATAAAGGTCTATTAGAATTTGCTAAAAAAAAAGCCCTTTGTGATAACCAGGCTTGCCAACTTTCCCGGAATATCCGTGAAACTCCCAAAATTCGTCCAGTTCTCCCAGTACCCTGGAATATTCGGCAAGTCTAACGCAATTTCTGTCCCTCTGCCTTTCATTATAGTAATCTCTAGTGTTACTAAAGATGGGTGGGACATGATGGAACACTATAAATTACAGTAGTGATTGACAAGCAATGGGCCTTCCATGCAGCCTGATCCTAACCCTGCAGAGGTCACCTTTCCCATGGTCCAGGTCTGTGGTAGCGGCGACGGGGTCATTTCTGAAATGGAATGGGTGAGTATGCCAATCGGCATACTCAACCATTCTGAAAAATTTTTTCTAAACTAAAGAGGTATTCGAAATAGGGACATCCGAAAAGGAACTTTCGGATCTCCCTATTTCGGGAATCAGACTTTCTTAGCGGGGACTGCAACCGAACAAAATTATATATAACATATGCATTCTAGATATAATTAAGAAGAGACACTTTTAAGTTTTGAAGCATCGTACATTTTGTACAGTTGTACAATCAGTAAATTTTTTTTACTAGTTTCTAATCATCCTGCAATCACAAAGACAATCATAGACTGAGTGGGCAATTTAAATTTTATACACAAAAAGATGCATGATTAATTTTAACAGAACATGAAAGATTATATTCCTTAAAAATCTGCTCCTGCACATAAACAGTGTAAACCGAAGTATAAGTCCAGAAATATTGGGGCCGAGCGCATGTAGAGGTTTTGCCATATTTTGAGTATTTTAACAGTGTAGGGCTCACATTTGATGCAAATTAGATCCTATGAGCAGCTGACAATCTGGGTGGCTTGGCTTTTCCTTGAAGAAACCAATAACTTAGAATAGAAGCAAATTTCTTGGTGTGTTTTTCATTGTTTGCATTTAATGGAGAAATGCACTAAAAACATGCACCTATCAGGATAAGGGCCATTATCTGAAATATAATTATTTTATCACTTACAATCATCGAGTCTATAAACCCAGTTGTCAAGAAAAGTACACCTATCAGCCACAACATTAAGTCCATCTGCCTGATATTATGTAAGTCCCCCTTGTGCCACCAAAACATCTCATCTGGACTTTCCCATGTGTTCTGTGGTATCTAGCACTAAGACATTACGTCATGTGGGTTTCGAGGAGAGGCATCCATGGCTCGGACTTATTATTCCTGCACATGCCACAGATGCTCGATTGGACCGAGATCTGGGGAATTTAGAGCCCAAGGGCCAGATTTACTGAGCAAAGCAAACTCACCAGAGATTGCTTGTATTTACCGGCGAGTTGAAACTCACTGTATTTACTAAAGCAAACTCATAGCTAACTCGATCTGGTGATTTTTTACATTCAGAACATACAAATCGCTTTACTAAGGGGCACATTTGAAACTCGCTGGAGAATAGACCAAAACTCGCCCGAGAAAATAGAGGTGGTTGTGAGTGAGGAGTTTGATGAAATGGCTGGCAATTGCTCAGCAAGTAATCACTATGGGCTTGATCCAGACTTAAGTAAGTGCTTGAAATTGCACAGAAGAAAGTTATACTGGTTAATCAGGTCTCACAAAGTGTACTTGACAGATAATTCAATTTTTTTCACTGTGACAAGAGCTACAAAACCTTGCATTGGGGTCTGCTTACCCCAATAAAATGGATAATATCTAGAGAAAAAGTGCTAGGTGAGCATGCGTCACAGTAGGAAATAAAAATGGAATGGCTCCTGTTATAAAATAATCAATTTTATTGAAACATCATAAATAGTAAAATGCTACAAGCTCAATTGGTGGCAGTCCCCGTGTACTGATATAAGAACTTCATATCACAATGATGGACATGAAATGTATAGATACAATTCAATTCCACATAAGAAGGTCCTCCGAAATGAAGAGCTACTAAATTGTGCCTTATGATGTTAACTCAGATCACCGTGAATGGATACTGTAAACAGACGATCAAACCTGTTAGGGTCCGGGCGTCCGCTCAGCAACTGTCCAGTGAGAGATACAGTTCGGCAGATGAGTGTTCTGATGGCTAATCGGGATTACCTTCTGCTGTGTCCTGCAGTTGCTTGACTCATGAATACTGGTCCGTTGGTATTTGCTGCTAACACGTGTTAGGTTGATCAGGGCAGTCAGTGCCATATGGCTTCTCAATAGCCTTGTCGTCTGTGCGTGTAGCATCCCGTGCTGGGGATAAGAATTAACAGATGTCCTGTGAAAGTCCAGTTATCAGATAAGTGTCAGAGGTCTGACAGCCTCAATTTAGTAGTGAAGCTTGACGCGTTTCATCTCTTGCCTTGAGATTTCATCAGAAGGAATGCAAAGTGCTTGAAATTAGTTACTCCTTGGCTAAACCATGTTGATTTTAGGGGAGTCATATTTCATCTGTTGCAAACAGTATTAGAGTTGAGAGGTGATGTTTCCTATCCCAAATCTAAATAACAGTGTAATAGTAAAGCTGGTCAGTATCTGTGTACAGTAAGCAATTCAAAGATATATCCCTGCATGCAAACAATACAATTAACTTGACTCCCCCTGCAATCAACATGGTTTAGCCCAGAAGTAACTAATTTCGAGCACTTACTTAAGTCTAGATCCAGCCCTATGCCTTTAAAAAATAATCTCACAAGGTATAGCAACGGATGATTATTGTTAATTAATGGACAATGGCATTTTGTGACAACCTGATGTATATAGCTTTTTAACTTTTTATTTTTTTCTTCCATGCACCATGTTGATAATACAACCATACAATGGTATACAAAAGTAACATGTCAATAAATACAACTTGCTCTTCAAGTTACATAGCTTGAACTTCTAACAATCCAAGGTGTTAACACCCAATTATTAGATGTATTTAAAACATTATAACTCCATTTACATGAGAATATGGAAAATGTCCAGTTTCAACCCACCTTTTCTACCATCAGATATTTATTGGGTTGGTTATAAATCAAGATTGATCGGCGGGTCTTGCGCTATTTCTCTATGGAGATACCACTCAGTAAATTTAAAACTGTCATAGATTTGCTTTTTAATTATATGGGGTAATTTATCAACATATGTTTCCCAGGTGTCGAACAGGCGTTCCACTAATTGCTCCATAGCAATGGTAGCTTCGAGCCATTCCATTTTAAATATATAGTACAGGTTTTTTTGAAGAGTGTTAGGGGTGGGGCCAATGGGTTAAGCCAGTGGTGTAGAATAGTTTTGCAGGCAGCTGCACTAATTGCCAAAAAAAAGCCTTCTCATTCCCCTATCAAATCTTTGATTGGTCGGCATTACACCCAAAATAAGACATTCAGGGTTAAATGGAATGTATGACACCAGGTCCCTCTCAGCATACCTACAGACCTGCAACCAGAAGGAACGAATCACCACACATCCCCAAAAACAATGATAAAGGTCCGCGTTAGGATGACCAAATCTAGGGCAGTCGGCTGTGAGAGCAGTTCCCATTTTAAAACGTCTTACTGGGGACAAATATGCGTGGTGCAAGATGTTGATGAACATCTCCACATACGTGCTTGCGGGCAATAATTTGCAAGATGTTTGAAATGCCTTTAAGTGGGACTGTACGTTCAACGAAGGGAAAACCGAGCACCATTGCACCATACATTTTTTGTGAGTGCTAAAGTCTATGGTATTTCTCAAAAAGTTATAGTGTTTAGAAATTGCTCCCTTCGCTGGCGGGGCCTGTGTGTATATAGCTTTTTAAGATAATTGAATTATAAAATCTAATAACAATGGGCCTGATTCATACTTAAGAAGGAGCTTGAAATTAAGAACCTGATTAACACTTAAGAATCTTCTTAAAATAAGAACCTAAAGTCACTCCTAGGCAAAACCATGTTGATTGCATGGGGAATTAATTTAATTGTATTCTTATTGTATTCTTTGCATGCAGGAATATATCTTTGAATTGCTTACTGCACACAGATACTGACCAGCTTTACTATTACACTGTTATTTAGACTAGGGCTGGGAAATATCACCTCTCAACACTAGTACTGTTTGCAACAGGTGAAATATGACTCCCCTGCAATCAACATGGTTTAGCCCAGGTGTGACTTTAAGTTCTTATTTTAAGAAGATTCTTAAGTGTGAATCAGGTCCTAAGAGAGGAAAGTTACACCTGCATTTATCTTTGAATTGCTTACTGCACACAGATAGTGATCAGCTTTACTTTTACACTGTTATTTAGACTTGGGCTACAAAATGCCACCTCTCACCTCTAATATTTTTGCAACAGATGAAATATGACTCCCCTGCAATCAACATGGTTTAGCCCAGTAGTAGCTGTCCTCTCTTAATTTTAAGCTCCTTTTTAAGTCTTAATCAGACTCAATGTGTTAAACATAAGAAAAAAAAACAAGTAATGTAATGTATAAAAACACTACAAAGTGTTAAGAGGGACTTACAATTAAGTTTTGGATCATTGACAAGTTCAGCTAACCACCTCCAAATGTAAACACTCCAATCAGGAAGTGACCTGCATTTATTTAGTGTATATAATGTGAACTCTGACGAGTTTAATGCAAACACTGGTGAGTTTACTGGGAAACATTTTTACAGCACTTTAACATTATTTTAATACAAATCACTCCCAAATTATGGCAAGTTTAACACAAACTCGCCACTTAGTATATCATGAGTTAAAAAAAACTTGCCCTTCAACTACAGCGATGTGTGGTGAGTTTTACTGGATAGTTAACTCGTCCCTTAGTAAGTCTGGCCCCTAGACAACACATTGAGCAAACAATAGCAAAAGTGGCAGCGCTTAGGTACATTGGGCCTGATCCAGAGCTACGGTTGCCGTCGCTAGTACGGCGGCCGTAGCTCCAATGCGCATCTACGATCGGGCGTCCATAGTAGCGCCGTAGGGACGCTGGAGGGGACGTCCTCCAGCGTCCCTACGCTCACGTTACTGCTGGTGGACGGGGGGAGGTAAATAAATGCGGCTGGGGGGGCGTGCTAAGAGGCCATACGCACTCTTGTGACCATATTCAGACCTATAATGGGGCACTGACAGAGGTTGTCCTAGGCTTTGCATGGCCCTAGGTATAAAAATTAGAATGGCCCAATCAAATATTGATTACTTTACTTATTATAAATACTTATTATTTCAAATAAACGTTTGAAAACTCACAAAAAGGAGCTGATATAGGCTAGGGGCTAGATTTACTAAACTGCTGGAAAGAAAAAGTGGAGATGTTGCACATAGCAACCAATCAGATTCTAGCTCTCACTTTCCTATTACATAATAGAAAATGTCAGCTAGAATCTGATTGGTTGCTATTGCTATCTCCATTTTTCCTTTCCCGCAGTTTAGTAAATCTAGTCCTGGGTGTGCACTTTAATACAAAGGATATCAGAGCATTCACTAATGTTTCTTCAGGGTAATGCCCATACCCAGTTAAGATAAAAAAAAAACTCCATTCACACTTTACTCACAACTATCTAAAATCTACTCATACCTATGACAACCTCTCTGACACCTCACTCATACCTCTGACACCTCACTCACTCAAACCCCATTCACTGTACCCATAATGCACAAAATGAATCCTATCTGCTCTGTGGGCAAAATGAAAAAAATCTGAAATTACCAGGGCTAGATAATGAAAGATTTGACTTTGCAAAAAAACAAAAACAAAAAAACACATGCTCAACTGTTTTGCAAGATTCATGATTTCATCAAATCAAAGAGACATCAGTATAACGGACTGGTTAAATACTCAGCAGAGTAGCGGAAGCTGTGGGGCTTATTATAGGGTCTGCTCATTAACTATTTTGTAGCAGATAGGAATAGACTGGACTGGACAAGCTTGACTGGACTGGATCTGGACTTGACAAGCTTGACTGGACTGGACATGGACTCCATCTGAACTTGACCTGGACTGGACTTGACTTGAACCAGACTGGACTGGACTGGAACAGGATGGAGAAGCAGGCTTAATCCAATTTAGCTGGCAATGCAGGGTTAATGCAGCTTGGCATGGAAAGCAGGCTTGATTAGAGAAGCAGCTGAGCTTGGAGAAGCAGGCTTGATACTGCTTAGAGAACTGACTCCTCTAGCAAGGGATTCAGGAAGCAGGTAACAGGTAAACGCACAGGAGAACCAGGCACCTTGAGTGACTAAGTTGTTCTGTCACAAGACTCCCTGTGCATCAGGTTTAAATAGAGCACCCATGACGAGGATTGGATAGCTATTTGAGACCATTGGAGTAAGGCTGGGTACACACTGGGGCTTTTTCAACAGATAATCTTTTCAATCACAGCCCACAGGCCATCTCACTAGATATCTCCCCAGTGTGTACTGTCCACAGACCATTGTGCAGCGCTTATTCGGCTGATTCTTGTCTGTACTACTCCCTGCAATAGCCGCTGCTGCATATCTATGTACTATGCTTCTCTGACAGCTTTGAAGGTATAATTCAAAGCTGACAGAGCAGTTTTGTACATAGATATGGAGCAGCATTTATTGCAAGGATAGGGAGCCCTTAAAATATCGGGAGCTTGCTCCCAATATTTATTAAACTTTTCAAAAGATCAAATAATTGTACCAGAGCGTTTCTGGTGCGTTTATTTGGTGTTTGAAAAAACGATCTTGGCCATACACTACAGCGATTATTTGCCCGATCACCCGATAATTGGGTGATCGGGCCGATAATCACTGTAGTGTATGGCCACATTTAGGGTCAGTTTGCCAGGAAGGGAGAGTTAGGATTAGGGTAGTGAGAGGGGAGGGTTAGGGAAAGGAGTGTGGGACTATTTTTTACTACTTTGCTTTTGGTGCTCCGTGGATCGACTGCAATGCTTCTGCGAGGTATATGCAATCAAAATTTTTCGAAAATCCGATTTTCTTGCCGCAGACCCACACCCTGACAAAATGTTTAGGTAGGTGGTACATGTTAAATAACATTCACATCGATGTCAGCACCCAAGGTTTCCAAGCTTCACACTGCTTCTACAGTCTTACATTGTTCTCATAATGCATCCTGGTGCCTTCTCTTCCATAGGTAAACAACGCACAGACACCAGTTGTCAAAATAATGTAAAAACCCCCTGCTTTATCATACCTTCCATTAAACTTTTTAGCAATTTGCGCTACAGTAGCTTTTCATGGGAAAGGACCAGACTGACTAACCTTCACTCCCCATACACAACAATGAGCTTTGGGCGCCCATGACCCTGTCGCCAGTTCACTGGATTTCCTTTCTTGGAATTTCCTTTGGTAGATACCAACCACTGTAGATGAGGAACACCCTACAAGGCTGTTTTGAAGATTCTCTGACCAAGTTATATAACCATCACCCCTTAACAGGTGCCATTGTGGCAAGATAATCAATCATATTCACTTAACTGTCAGTGGTTTTAATGTTTTGGCAGATTTGTGTTCATTGACTAACTATTGATATATTTATCAAATAAATGGGCCATGCATGACTTAACAAATAAAAGTGCTTGGTTTAGTGCAGGAGACATCATTTTTTCGATCATTTGTACCCTTTTATCAAATTAAATATGTAAATATATATACCAAATGTTCCACATTTGTGTCCTGAGTAATTAGTAAAAGATACAGTCCTTGGTCTTGAATTCACTTGGGTCCATTTTAAAATGAGTGGCCCTGTACTTTGCTTGTATATGTGCCCATGATAACAACATTTAAGTAAAATTAAAATTAATTGAAAACACAAACATTTGGGTTTATTTTTCCTTAAAATTGCATGGCTATCTGTGTTCCTAAAAATATTATGGGCCGTATGCAGACTACCGGACGAAAAACATATACGTCCAGTGTTTAGCGTTTTTTCCTTCTGCACTTTCAGAACGCATTTACGCAATCTACGTAAGGAAAAGATACGTAGATAACATAAAAAATGGACTATGCATGCTCAGTAGGAAAAAAACGCTAAACACTGGACGTTTATGTAATAAGTCCAGTAGTCTGCATTCGGCCCTATATGATCACATCCTTATTGTGCTCAGAAATACAGAAAGTGATTATTAGGAATATGTTTACAGTCTTTTTAAGTACCATGTAAAGAATCAAAATATTTCCATGTGGGATTATTGCTTTAAAGAAAAAGTCCTTTTTGAACTTTGCATCTAGGGGTTAAAATGAGCAAAATAGACCAAAACAATCTGTGGTTGTTATCTGCCTAAATTAAATTCTGGTGTTGCCAGCCATCAGACTGCCAAACAGTAGATTTTTAGACAGAAGTGATAATAAAAGTGGTCTCATTTTTTTAACACAAGTATTAATGTTGCAGGTCAAAAAGCAAACACAGCACTGGAGTATGCTTTTTAGAAACAGCTTCCTGGGTAGAGAAGAAAGTTGCTTGCCAGCAGAACAAATGTAGACCTTGGAATAGATCCACAACTATGAAGAAAGGTACCGCCCTTCATACCAGTTTCCCAGGGCATTAGTAATGGGTGACGCTCATGTGTGGCATAACATCGGAGTATATAGAAGAATTCAACATTCTCCAGTCTTCATGACTCAACAAATGCAAATGATAAATGATTAAGGTTTGTTAGATATCTTCATATACTTACAAAGTTTTACTTGTGTTGGCTCAAATGTACAGTACCTTCGTCAGACCTAATGGCAAAACTTCCTGGATGAACTATATATTGTCTATTGAGAGAATGTTTATGCAATTAGTTTCCAGAGCAATTGTTTTGTAATACGGTTATGTTTTTTGTTATGTTATCCAGAAAGCTTTTAGTGTAAGGTGGTATCCAAGGCTGTGAAAACCTGCAATTATCCACCAGGGGTGGAATACTGATGTTGACAGAAGTCTTAAAAAGCCAATGACATTATGGACTGGATGTGTTGCTGAAGATGAAAAAGATTTTCCATTAGAACCATAAAGTAAGTAGTCAGAGAATATCAACACCTTATTAAAGTGCATTGTGTTTGGTTTATTATTTTTTTATCAAAAATTCTCTAACTTAATAC
>WWET01000933.1:271041-281852 GCA_011038615.1 Limnodynastes dumerilii
GATGAGCTTCAATCCAGCCTGGCACTGGTCTGCACCACCTCCCCCAGTGGAGCGCATCACATTGGTCCTGCCTTCATGTGAACAGCAACATAACTACCAGCACTTGCAATTATGTCAGTAAGTAACCAGTTATATCAAACAAATGTATTAAATCCATTTGAATAGATGACATTTCAATGTAATTAAAAAACTATTTATTAGCAGGTTTTTATGTAGCGTGAGTAATAACAGACAGACTGGAAGGTAAAAGGGTCCTCCTCACAAGTTTAGGATCTATGAAACAGTAGAATTTGACACAAGGACTAGTGCTACATTTTGTAAAATGGACCAGCCAGGTAGTATGATCCAGTCACACAGCAATGTTAGTCTGTGGGCTCTTTTGTTTATGGAACGCAGGGTCGCCATAAGGGGGGGGGGGACAGCTGGGACTACTGTCCTGGTCCCAGGACTGATGGGGGCCCACCAATACTTACCTAGCTCTGCCGCAGGTATCTGCTGTATCCCACCACCAATACTTGTCGCTCAGAGCTGCTCAGTAGCCAGCCAATGAGCAGGGAAAAGCTACCCTGCACACTGGCCCGCTGTTAAAGCAGGTTCACAGCACCCCTTCCCTATGTAACGCCCCTCAATTGTGTCCCGGGCCCCGCATTTTCTGAAGGAGGCCCTGATGGAAAGGGATAACATTTTATGTAAATCTTGTAAAAGGGAAAGGAAATTGGAAAAAATAGAGATTGTTGGTATTGTTTTTTGAAGAGATTGATCTTTAGGGATCACCTAAAACTATAGAGGCAAGAAGAAAGTCTTACAGGGCAAGGAAGGTCATTCCCCATACTGGGGCCTGCATAGAAGAAGTCTTGTAATCAGGAATGACAGCATTTGATAAGTGTGGGTGAGAGTCATAGATCCTGTGCAGAGCTAGGGAAGTAAGCATATAGATACCTTGGAACAAGTGAAAACATGTATGTGGATGCAGGTTTGCAATTAGATTTGTTATTACAGATTTTGTAAGCTATCTAGAGCTAGGTACACACTGGAGGATTATCTGACAATTATCATGTGATTGACATCTTATCAGTGTGTACTGTCCTACGATGCCGCAGAATTGTGTGATATTAATTTGGGAGCTCCTTACTTTTGCAATCTGCAATGACCTGATGTCTGAAGAAGACTTTAGTGTGTACTGACCCAGGATTTAATATTTATTTATTTATTTATTTAGTAACAGGTCTTAACGATCTTCACTGCAATAATTCCTTCTCATATTTCTGCATAGTGCCACCTTTATGGGTTTGCATATCATTGCAGCGAAGGTTTATTGGAACAATTTGTAAATGATCCACAGGAAACCGGAGAGCAGTGTGTATGGGGTCATCGTTATGTAGGACAGGGCTTTAAATCATTACTGCTGTTTGACAAGATGTCGCACTGTGAGTTAAAATTTCAGCGTGTAACCAACTGTATACCCAAGTGTATACCAAGTGTATACCCAACTGACGTTTTTTGCTGCATTTTAAAAACACACAGAAACTGTTTTGATGTGTGCATGGACTGTGTACCCAGGATAATTCATAAAGTATAGAAACATATAAACACGTTCAGCCTAGGACTGTAACATTGCTGTTCTTTCCTCAATAATTTAAAACATGCAAGGTCTCTGAGTAAAATACATGTTTAATCTATTTATCTCAGAGTTGACGACTTTTAATAACTTCACTCCAGGAGATCAACTAATGGCGACTGCTGGGAATTGCTGGCAGTCTCCATTTTAGAATGTGAGGGTGCTAGGATTCCCGGAGTCGCAATGATTCTGCACCAACAGTTCTTTTATCCTAACTCTAACCCTCCCCTAATCCTAACCGTCCGTTTCCTGCAGCCTAACTCCAACCTTCACCTTTTAGCCCTAACTCTAACCTTCCTCTTTTTGAGTGGTAACTCTAACCCTCCATTTCCCTTAGCCTAACCTTTCCCTTAAGCCCTAACCCTAACCTTAGCCCGCCGCAGCCTTCCGCTGTTGGGAATAATTACCAGTTTCCAATAGCGATTTTCTATTTGCCGAACATTTTGACAATGATACAGCCGCCATTCAGCTGGTGGCTGTATCACTGTCGCAACAGGGCCGTTCGGACTGGCAATCTCGGCAGTCAGTACAGAATCTTGCAACATATGGTGAAGAATGCAGGCAAAGCAAGACACTAAAGACAGCAGAGAAAAAAACTAAATAGAGCAGTAAAGTAATGATCTACAGAGACTTTTAAAAGAAGACCAAATAACACAGAGGAAAGAGACTGTTTCTAGTGTGACACATACCGGGAGTTACAGTGCCACACAGATAGATGCAAATCCAAGTGCAAAGTTCTACGTTTGTAGAACTGTTCACTGTCCACTTCTGGAAGCTGTGTGAATTGCTGAGATTCCTTTGTTAAAATTCCTGAACCAATAGCAGTGGGTTTTTCCTCTGAACCTCCTGACACACTACCATTTTTAAGCATGATTGGCGAGTCAGAGAACAGTGAGGACAGCAGTGCAGTGCCCAGCAATAACCCTCCCTTTGAGAAAATCTTCCTGACCTACATTACAGAAAGATGTGATTGCTGCAGAGCAATTAAAGAGCTCTACTTTGTTTAAACCTAAAAAGAGTGTTGAAACTTTTGGAAAGGTAGTGCTATCAGCCACCCCTGTGCCTTCTGCAACCTCAGTAACCTATAGAGATGTGTTCTCTCGCATACATGGTAAACCAGCATTGATTTCACATGACATAGTTGCTGAAACAAGGCATAAGGTTAGGGAATAGAGTTCCTTGTTCTCACAAACAGAGAGAGAACTTTCAACAGACATTTACAGTATCAAGAATAGACTTATACCGCGTTCAGATTGCCACTGCCTAAAAAGCCAGCTTTTTAGGCAGTGGGCAAAATTTTGAAAAATTTAGCCTGGTGTGTTCAGACTGCGCTGAAAACATCGGCTTTTTTTTTTTCTTTCTTTTTTTTTTTCTTTCTTTTTTTTTTAACTAAGTACGAGTTTCTATGGGAGTGCATCGGAGGCACGCTGGTGCAAACACGCTATGCACATGAGAGTTTCATGAGCGTAGGTATGGATCCCAAGGAGACTGAAAGGAATAGAATCTACTGTAAAATAATGCAATTATTTAAACAGATATTCTTGATCTTTTTGAGCAAATTTTTACTTCATATCTTTAGTTTCCAAATACTAAATATGTTCTGTATGTGCACTAGTTATTGCAAGTACTTCCTCTTTTTCTTTGAAAGCAAAAAAAACACACACCTGCAGAAGTTTATTTCTAGACAAATGTTATAAATATTTAATAAATAAAAAATTCTGTTATGAAATATTTGTTTTTGAATTTTTGTCCCCTTTTTTTGTTGCATAAAATCATTTATCTGTGAGAGAAAAGATTACTGCGAAATGTCATTTCTCACTCAAATAGTAAAAAGGATTATAAGGCATTCTGAACATTCTGTTCTGCTGTTTATACAGCACAGCTGTTATGTAAGGAAAGAAAATCTGTCTTTTATGTTGGTGGACTTCATCCTTAAGGGGTTAATATTTCCGTTGGTCTCACGACATTACATGGGCCAAGCTGTAGGTTATAGAAAATTTTTTGTGCACTATTTTGTGTTAGTGCCAGGACTGTGTGCCCTAACTAGCTTCCTAAACCTGGCCATTCTCACCCTCCGTTGTCTTTTGGTTGCAACTGTTACTTTGACTCCTGCAGAAGATGCATTTCCACTAATTACCAATGATCTCTATTTGTAAATGATAGATAGATAGATAGATAGATAGATAGATAGATAGATAGATAGATAGATAGATAGATAGATAGATAGATAGATAGAATGCATTGATGATTAGTGGAAATATATCTTTAACAAGAGCCAGAGTGACAGCTGCAGTCAGAAGAGGTCAGAGGGTGAGAAAATTGTCCAGGCTCCCGTATACCCAGCTGTCAGTGGCTGCAGATGCTGGTGCAGCCATAAAACATTGGAAGGTGAGTATTCTCTATACTAACACTGTTCTCTATCCCCGAAGAGGATATGCAGTATGGCAGAGGGGAAATCTACAGAATATTATCTGTTACCTGTCATTGTAAATTCAGGCAGAGAATTTCTTACATAGGAGTATGGAAATGGCTATTTTTTTAATGCTTACCTCCTTTTTTAGGTGAAGTAGATACAGGCACTGATATATTATAAAACGAGGCTAAACTATGCCACTTGGCATATTTACATACAAGGGTCGCCATGGAAAACAGCAGTTTCCATGGCGATCCATGTAAACCATCGAGGCTCTCCGCTGGCCCGCTCTTTTCAGAGTGGGCCGGCAGTTCGTAATATTTATTAAATGCCAAAGTGGCATTTTAAACTCCGCTCCCAGCTGAACACGAAGGCCATCTCAGGGTGGCGTTAGTGCAATTATCCCAGCGATGTCCCCATATTCCCCTCCTTTTCTTCCCCCTGATAGCTGTTATCAGGGGGAGGAAAAGGGGGGCATGTATTGGGAGACTGCTGGGATAAACCTATGTGTGCCAATGTTAAAAAGAATAAAATAAAAATAAAAAAAAAAAAATTATTACTTTTTTAAATATATTTTAACTTAAAAAATAATTAAATACATTAAAAAAACTTAACCTGAAGATTTCAAAGTCCCAATATGAAGATACTGCACATGCACAGTGTTTTTCATGTCGGGACAGAAATTTTCACGAAGTATGAATGAAGTCTCCTGCGATGAACACAGAGATCATCGCGGGACCTCGGCGGAGGGGTGAGTATTAGTAAATTTAATGAATCAAGCTTCCAGGCTCGCTGCGAGCCAAAGCGAGTCGGGAACAGCTTCATTCATTAAAAAATGAAGCTAATAGTAAATAGACCCCTATATATGTTAAATAAGCATTTCAGTTTGTTAGAAATATAAATACAACAGATACAACAGAAATGCTGAATGATATCCTGGGGACAAAAGGCTCTTGCAACTAGATCCTAGTCTAGTTGGGTGCTACATATGTGTGTTGCTAGTAGCAGGGCCACACTAAGCAAAGCATTTGAATTCCAGGAATAATCATCTTTAAGGAAAGCATTAGTGTCTGTGGATTTATTGCCATCATTATTGATGACATTATTGATGACATGTATTGCAATCATTGGTCATGCAGCGACAGGTGAGTGCAGATTGGTAAAATTGTGTTTTAATTTCCTTAGCGGGGTGTACATTTCATTAACAACCCTTACTGTACATGACAAAGTCAGCAACCTTTTGCAAAATACTGTAAAAAGAAGCTTCATGCAAATGACTGACAGTTCCTCATTGTCTTTATTTTGAACTTGGAATAAATATAATAAATATACAAAGTCATACATATGTTATAGCTGAAGTAATCTTTTTTAATGTAAAAAATAAATGCTGTTACAGTAAATTTTATTTGTGGATGATTGAGGGTTAATATAAAACAACAAGGCTGATTTAAAACACTGTAACACAGATAATACACACACACAAACACACACACACACACAGACACACACACAGACACACAGACACACACACATAAAGAATATATATATATATTTATTTATATAGTGTCTTTTAAACCTGTTTTTAAAAGAGAATAGAAACACTTTTATCTTTATTTTCCTATTACAGTCTTCACATCATCAACCACTGTGTTGGTCTTTGACTGAGATGAAGTTATCTGTAGCAAGATGAGAACAATGTAGCCAATCGGTACAAAAATTTCCATAGCAACATTCCAGGTTTATCACTTGCACAGGGCTTGTATTTGTGTCCCTAGGTGAATGTAACATTTTATTTTGAAAGGAAGAAGGATTTCACCTAGCAGGCTCCTGTAATTGTTTATTAGATAAAACAGACAGGCATCACGACTTTAATACAGGGTGAATTTAGAAACCTGAAAGCAAAAATCAGAGTGTGTGTTTGTGTTTGTGTGTGTGTGTGAAAATAAATGTGTGTATATAAACAATATTGGCCTGCCATAACTCCAGCATTGTTACCTACAATTGTTTAAGCAGTCTCATGACTCTTGATGTAATAAACCAATGGGAAGCCCCTACATCCTGATACACTCCTCATCTACCATTAGGACTGACTTTAGGTCTAGAAGGCATTTTAACTCACCATGCAAATAGATTTTAAAGAATGAACATAAAACATATAGAATAACACAGTGAAAAATAGGGCCGGATTTACAGCACTTGACGTATTGCATATACTTCCAGTGTTTACCGTTTTTGACTACTGTGCATGTGGTAAATTTTTTACGTAATCTACGTATCTTTTCGATACGTAGATTGCGTATATGCGGTCTGAAAGTTCATTTGTAAAACAGTATGTTAAGTCACTCAAGACATTACAATTACATTTGCTATTTATTTATATTGGCTACTACATTGTGTCTATTCTGCAGTTGCCCAATCGTCTGCTAACCTCAGATCTCTCCCTGGAAGCCCCTGTATGTGGCATTATGCTTACCTCTTCTTTATTAATGACTAAGTGATATTAGATGGATTAGTGGAAAGACATGAATAAAGAAGTATCTCCTGTTTGCTTAAACTGTCAGTTTATAGTTCGTAAAAACATATCAGCAATTGTGACTCATTGGATTGACAAATACTGAATGTGTGTCATAAAGGAATGCCTTTTGTTTTAGTGAAGGTAATGTTTTTGCAGTGGTAAGTTACATAAAAAAAATTAAACATTGTGTTTAATGAAGGCACAATGGATGTAAGAAAGACATGGTACTTGTTCTGTATGACCTTTTATACATATCGTAATAGAACTCTGCAATCATAGGTTTTTCTTCAGCATTAATATGGCTGTTGTTGTAATGCTCAGGTTGCAAGGAAAGTTCTTCCTGCCAAAGATCTCTAAAGCAAAAAGCCTTTTACTGCTAAAGGGTCAATGAGATGGTACTTCAGGAAAACCTTCTCTCTCTCCAGAGTCCATTGTTAGAGGAGATAAGGAGTGAAAGCTCCTAAGGTTTTTCATTTCAGGTTAAAACAAATACAAATTTCCTGTCAGGGAGAAAGCCACAATCATGGTTTATATATGTATACCTTGCAGTTGGCATTAGACAACAAGACTTTCATTTGTCATTATACCCTGGCCATTATATGTTACGTCACTGTATATTTTAAACTTTATATATTATATTGGCTATAAAATGTCCAAATGCTAAGTACTGAATATATATTTTTTCTTTGCTATATTGTAATTTGATCTTTCACTACATTTGTTGTGTATTTAACTTGTTAATGTATAATACAATACACATTTTATGCCTTTCCACCATTATACTATGACTATACGTTTACATATAAGTGCTGCACGGCAAACATTAAGATTTTCAAGAATTAATATCCTTAGACATCAAAGGCTACAAGTCTATAAAGTCTATCAGAAAAGGCGTTTTAAAATCTGCAGGACATTTCCCCGCAAATTCTATTTATCATTATATTTGTAGAATGTTCATTTTACAGGGAACAGCAATGTCTAGCTCAATCTATCTAATCTTGTGCTTCTTAAAGACAACTAATACAATACTATAAAAGATGTGTTAATAAGAAAGGAAATACAGGAAATGGTGAATGTTATAGATGTGTGATTGGTTTTCTAATTCCAAAGTTATCACTTTTGAGGTTCCTGAAGTTAATATACAGGAGTCAGTTAAGTAACGTTGTGCAGTCAAAAGAACTGTGTATCAGTAGAGCAGCCTGTTTACTCTGGAAAGTAGTTTTGCCAATTTTCCTATAAATTTCTGCATGTGTTAAGCATAGAATATTTCAGAAGCAGACAAATGTCACACAAAGAAAGACTTAACAACATAACTTATTATATCTGTGCAATTTAATTTTTTTTTTTGCTTTGTTATTACTGGTTTTTCTGTAACTATCTTTACAGAATAGAATGATCCAAAATGTTTAATTTCAATACCTCATGATCATTTTGGATCAACTAAATGCCTTTAAATAGGATTGGATTGACTGTACACTGTTGTTTATTGTAAATGTAAAACTTTAACAGTCAACAGACCTGAGCACAAATGGTTGCGCATCCTGCGTGCTGTACTGGACGGACTGACATGTTCAATCCCTATGGGCAAGTGAACGGGACATCTGGATGGGAAGTAAATAACGGCATTGGTGTACGGGTACAATGTGCCCAGCTTTCCGCTGCTCCATCTCCAAATGCTCCGCAAATGCAGGGTAGTATAATGTGTGTAGAAGGGTGTAGAACGGAAGCTGCACTTGTACTGTGTATGCTATAAAGCAATGGAAAAATTCATTCACATTAAAATGTGAAAATATTTAAAGAAATCTTTTTTTTTTTGGTGCAAATTTTACAACGTAAAATGCCCTTTGTTACATCTGCGTTCTGACCAGGATGGAGAGCACTTGCTTTGGCATGCCATTACTGAACATTGACTATATCTCTACACTGCTATCTATATAAAAGCTATATTGCAAATAAAGTAACCCTTCATGACAGTTAGTGATTATGAAATAAGAAGGACTTAGACTAGTAACACAAAAGGCAATTAGATTTAAAAAAGGGCAATTTTTTATAATGCTTTACCATATAGATCTATGCATATATCCTCCATTCTTTAGCTTCTCACTTTTTGTGCACATCATAGACTGCCTCCTAATTCTCGTTGAATGTGTGAGAGTCTTACAGCACTGTCTTGGGAGTCTTTGGCTTCAATTCATCCATCCCTCTGGTGACAGAAGAAGCTACAGGTAGCCCAGAGAGCTACCAAACATTACACAGCTCAAAGCAAGAGGTTTAATTGTGTCCCTCTGGCATTTGTGGTCCGTGACCAAACACATGGAAGTGTGAGACTCGGACCTGAGCTCCTGTCTTTACACAAAATATACTTCTTGTTTCAATCTTAGAAAATATTACCAGCAAAATCACAAATGTTACTTTTTTCTGTCAGTTGAATAAGTGATTAAGGGAAATATTTACAGCCTGTACAAGAGAACATGTATTTTTAAGTAGAGGAACTACCACAAGCGTTTTCGAGTTCCAGGCTTAATTCCAGTAAAAGCAAATTAAACTGTTCCAACTTGACAGCTCAGAGAGTGCAATGAATGACTAATAAGTTAGCTGGGCTATCCAGTGGTGAGGTTCACCAAAAACAAAACCATGTGAGACCAATTCAGTTATAAACATGCCTATTAATGAACTAATTATAAAGTGTTTATATATATATATATATATATATATATATAATCTTTATATCTTAGAAAACCTAGCTACAAAATTATATCCCTCACTTCCTCTCATGCACTTGGTTTGAGCTAGCAAGAAGTAAAAACCTGTAGCCAGGGTACCAAAGGGATTAACGGAGGATAATTCAAGACATTGTGGAAGTCCCACATATGTGTGTAAAGCTGGCCAACTTCGGTCCTAGCAGGGGGTGGGCCGATAAACGGGACGATTTCCCGCTAGGGAAATGTCCCATTATGGGCACTATACACCTCCTCTGCTGGGACTGATAATCCTAGCAGAAGAGGGGAGAGGGGCAGCGCTTTATGTTGCTGCTGCTGCTGCAGTATATCTATGTACAAAGCTCCTCTAACAGCTTTGCATGTATACTTTAAAGCTGTCAGAGCAGCATAGTACACAGATATACAGCAGTGGCTATTGCAGGTAGTAATGCAGATAAGAATCAGCCGAAGCCGTGCTTCACACAGCGCGTTTTCGGCTGATCCCTGTCTGTACTACGCCCTGCAATAGCCGCTTCTGTATATTTATATGCTATGCTGTTCTGACAGCTGTAAAGTATACCTTCAAAGCTGTCAGAGCAGCTTTGTACATAGATATAAAGCAGCAGCAGCTTTGAAGAATAGGGAGCCATTCATATATCGGAAACTTTCTACCGATTTAAATCAAACATGCTAAACGATCAAATAATCGCACCAGAGCATTTCTGGTGCGTTTATTTGGCGTTTCAAAAATTGATCTGTACCATACACTAGAGCGATTATTTGCCCGGTCACCCAATAATTGGTGATCGGGAAGATAATCGTCTAGTGTATGCCAGTTTATTATCAAGGGCTGGATTTACTAAACTGCAAAAAAGGAAAATGGAGATGTTGCTCATAGCAACCAATGAGATCCTAGCTCTCAATTTCCTATGACATACTAGAGAATGTCAGCTAGAATCTGAGTGGTCACTATGTGCAACATCTTCATTTTTAATTTTCTGCCATATAGTAAATTTAGCCCTTAACTCTTAGGGCCCCGATTTAATTAATTGCAATGTCTGATTGCAGTAGGTTTTTCACGAATTTACATAGCGGATTTTAAAATCATGATAAATCAGCAAATTTTACTCACCGCAGTAGAGGGAAATAGGCGCACTTCACACTTATTCCCGTCTCTGCGGTCAATTGAATTGGGCCCTTAGCATCTAAAAAAAAAACCTTTTGTTCTACCAAGGGTCAAGTGGAAGTGAGTACAGCATCCATGTCCCTCATATCTTGGGTCTAATTTTATGAGCAGTCAGTATGCCAGTAAGTGCCCAGTTGGAATTCTGCTATAAAATATGGTGTATATATGTTGGTATGAAGAATTTACCATATACCATAATAGCTGCAATAACACCCCCTCCCCTCCACCATGTTTAAAAGAAATGGCAGATCACTTTAGAAATCGTCACAGTATATGCATCTTTAGAGAATAAACAGCTCTCTTTTTATTTCTCTAGCTGTTTTACAACCCTGATCATGCAGAGTTTATTTGCACTTTTGATTAAATAATATTCCCTTTGG
>WWET01000933.1:281882-309745 GCA_011038615.1 Limnodynastes dumerilii
GCATTCCTGTGGGCTTTGGCTTAAAATAAGCTCATTAACCCTTTAGTATTCATGAACACAATGCTTTACTTCATGGGAATTTTTTTTTCTTTTACAGTATATAACTAGCTAAAGATGCACCATATTCTATATGTGTTTAGACTGTATAGATTTATGTGATAGAGCATGTCTATCTGATGAGCAGATGTTCAATGCACACACAGGAAAATGGATTGGACTTCAGGAATGTACTTTGTTGTCATTTATGTTCCATTGGCTATATGAAATATAGGTAGTGATGAGACTGTTCAGCTGTGTTTATATTCTTGTAAACACTGTCTTAAAATACATTGGTATTTTCAGGATGAAATAACAAAAAAAGAGAACTTTTAATCTATGTTAACATGTATTTTTAATGATCCAATAAAATATATTCATAGTTCCAAATCCTGTGGTTGAAGTCTTAGTTTAATGTATCCATATAAGACTGAAACAGTAAGCACAATAGGAGATAAGTATTAAAGATTCCTATTACATGCAAATGTAAATTACATAGAATTTACATGTAAACTTGTAAATATTTCACAGAGAGAAATAATAGTATGTAAAATCTATTTAGATGACATAAAAACTTGCAAAATCAAAATAGTCGCGTTTTAACTTATGTTAAGGTTTATTTTTCAAATAAATTTCGACCAAGAACAGTGATCTAAGCTTTACAAATGTGTGGCATGGGAGTGAGCTCAAAAAACAGTATACAGAGCCCCTGACCGTGAGGCTGATCGGAGTATTTGTGCACAAACACACAAGCTACAAGCACCAGCATACCTATGGATGCCAGGGCATGCTGGCACTTGGAGAACCACAAAAAAAACCCTTCTTGGACGTCGCAAACTCTGTCCTGCAAGCACAGTTCCACTGTCATTGGGGCGTATTTATAGCATTTGCCCAGTGTCTGAATTCTCGTGTGAAAAGGAGTATTTAAAGGAGAAAAACGCCCCTTTTCTCATTTAAATATCGTAGAACTCCCAGTTCCACAGGTGCAGGGAAGTCAGATGCACAGACAGACGGATGGGTACATTTGCGCCCATCTTTCGGTGCACACTCCCGATCTGAGCATGCGCAGTGCTCATTTTTGCTGCACTTCTGTCTGAAAAAAAGACAGTAGCGCAGCTCTACATTTGCTGCTCTTACACCTAAAAAAACATAGGTGTAAGCACAGATCTGTCTCAGCCCCAATATTTTAATGAGAATACAGTAAAGCCATTTATTCATACCTATATGATTTGGGTTTTTTTTACATTACACCCTCTGCACCAGTCCAGAGCTGGTGCAAATGCAGATACTGTAGGTAGATTGATTTCAAAGTTGTCCTCTAATCATAATTACATTAAGCTACCTGCAGGAGGTTTAACAGAGCTCTACAGACTAGCCACACCATTGACTAGTGGTGATCGGTACAAACCAAAGAAATTTAACTCATGCTGCACTACAATATATTATACTATTTTAACATTTTCATACTGATGTCAAGATTTTTACTAATTACACGCCGCCTGCAAATACCAGCATTCTGCTCAGCGTTTTATTTCCGAAACCGTCAAAATTTTTAGGAGTTTGTTTTTATTGTTAATCATATTTATGATACATATAGTGAAAAAAAAATCTACATTTGAAGAATAAGAAGCCATAAAGACATGTAACCATGTAGCCTGTTGCGAAAAGCCTCTGATTTAATTTTCATATGTTGCGAGTGTGTATTCACTGTGTAAAGTTTGCTTACTTTGAGAAAAATAAAAAAAATATTGCTTAAAATACATCCAGTCCTCCAAAATATCTCTGATCACTTAGAGGTTTATTATTAAAGAATTCATCAGGAATTTGGCACAAATCCTTTAAAAATCAGGACTAGAGATCAGTGTAATAGAATAATTCCTAGGTATGGAAGAGAAATTGTCAATCAACTGACCAGAAATGAATAGAGCAAAACCCTATAACTCTATTTGATAAAACTGTGGGATTTCCACTAAGGGTATAATCTCTCCTGTATAAATCATTATTATATTTTGTGCACACATACAAAAAAAACCCAACCAACAACTCCAACATAAAGGTCTGTCATACATAAAACAGGGTGCTATGTCTGTGGTCTAGTTAACCATTTGATTAGTATAAATTTTAATTTTATTAAAAAATTTGTCAGTGATTGCTCAGAAAATGACATAATTCACAACTAAGAAGGACAAGTGATTTACGCACGCTGAATGCGTAAATCGCTGGTTCCATTAATACTGTGCATACTGGTTTCTATAAGTCCAAAAGTTCTGTACGTGAAATGTGCCAGAACCTGTGCGCCGTTTATACATTTGTCTTGTCCACACATTTACACTTACACGCGGATAAGATAAGATAGGGTTCTGAAGTGAGTGGGAAAGTCCCCTTTCCACTTACCGTAAGTACAGAACTTAGGAGTGGGCTGATGTACAGAACCCCTCTACTAGTAAGTCCAGCCCACCATGTTTCTAAACTATGCATTATCAAACCCAGACTCATCCCTAGTAACAGCGGGCTGTATGCAGAACTCCGGCCGCATTGCAATTGCAGTTTTCAGAAAAGTGCTAATGCGCATGCGCAGTAATTTTGTAACGTAATCTACGTTACTTCTTGCAACGTAGATTGCATATACGCGGTCTTTAAGATACACGGTATTGATGTCCTTTTGGAGATATGACCTCCAATATTGAAAATAATATTCAAGGTGACCTATAAAGCCATATTACTACTATATAACTACTACACATCACTACTTCTCTATTTCTGCTACTTATTCCTCTCCCTATGCAACTAAGTATTTATCCTGACGTTCTCATTGCTATGTTACATTGCTGTTACATTGCTTACTTTCCTTTAAGTCTCCTAAAACAATGACTCCTACATCCCTTCCCTCCTCAGTAGTTGCCAGTTTAGTGCTCTTAATACTAAATTCAACCCTTGAGCCCTAAATTTGTGACTCTAACCCATTCTGGAGTCTAACTAGATTATTAATCATTTTGTTTACCTCTGTGGCCATATCTAAGGTTTTGTGTGATGTGGTGGCTACTCAGTGTGCAAAGCTTAAGAGGGGTTCCAGTATGTTACTATTTAATATTAAATTAGTTTCTAATTCAGGGTCAGGGTTCCATTTTTCCTTTTTGTCCCTGGACCAATATTTATATTTAATTCAATGTAAAAAAAAAGGCAACATCACACAGAATGAGTAGCGGTTTGGGAAATCGGTGGGCTCTGGGCAATAAATGTTAAGGAGGTATGTGGCATATTTCAAATGCTACTACTGTACAGACATAATTAAGTGAATATTCCTTAACTGGTTCACATACTGCTAAACCAGGTACAACAATGCGATGGGAGATTTGACTAGATGACTATGTAGTGTCCCTATTTTCATGGGACTGTACATAAAGTTAGGGGTTTGTGCCCCTGTAAAAGTCATTCTGGCAAAAGCAATTGATATCCTAGTCAGGTCGGAACTGGCTGAGAGAGAGCGTCCCTTTTTCGAGCACTGACCCACACCCCCTAAAGGTTTTTTGTTCAGTTAAATCTCACTTGCACTTCTCACCCAGTGGTACTAGTACCACTGATGGTACTTGAACCACTGTCTGGTGGTACTTGGGATTAATAGGTAAGGAAGTAGCAGCTGTATTTGTATTTTATTTTAAAAAGATGACAGAGGACATATATATTAAACCATCTTAAGGGCTGAATATGAAAATGTAATTCAAAATCATTGCAAAAATACATAAACAAACAGACCCACAAAAAGTTGTATTATATATGTATGTATGTATGTAGGTAGGTAGGTAGGTGGTGGGTAAGTATCTGCATGATATGCAAAGTGGTACTTGATCTGATTTCATAGTTGATAACTGGTACTCCCCAAAAAATGGTGGAGAGCCGCTGATCTAAATGGTGGATTTTTTAAAACCATTAATGTTCCTTTATCTTATCTGTTCTTCCCTTAAACTTCTTGTGTTAACATGGGTACACACTACAGCTTTCTCATGTTATCATAGTTCCAATCAAACAAGAAACAACTGTTTGGAATGATACCGTGTGATAGTGTGTGTGCTGCAATGATCATGCTATATCGTTTTAAAGTAACTTCTGTACCGGTTTTGGTTCCGGTAAATTGCGTGTATGCATGAATCGGTATACTCATCAAAACTTTCAGTTGTTTATAAAATCGTCTAAATATATGGCATAGTGTGAAATTTATGTAGTGTGTACTCAACTTTATTTTGCTAAGACAGACCCAATTATGTTTCATAATTGCATTGTGTTACTTTCTCTTCTTTTTGTTTTGTGCTTGTAATGAATAACTCCCAATATATAGCAAATATTCACAGATTTGATTAAAATATAGGAAACCAACTAATTTTTAAAGCTTGAACCAAGTTTCTGGAAATACACCTTTTCTAGGTGAAAATGTACCAGGTTGCAACGCATAGGAGTGAGTTTAACATAGCGCCCATTGAGCTATGTACAATTCATTGGCACAATGAAAGTAATGGTGTATATAGATGTGTGGGTGTATGGGCAGTTATATTTCTGTTCTCTTCTGTCCAATCTCCTGTGTAAATGCCAAGAGACAGAAGTGAATGTTTTCCACTAATAATAGGAACCACCTGCACACAGTCAATCACCACTTCAAAGATTGGCCACACAAACGACAAGTGTTAATCAGTCCAATAAGTTTTAAGTCACAGTGCACTACACTATAAACAGGCTTATTGAGTTCCCCTACAGAGTTTTACAGGTAATTGTTTAATATTACAGAGTTTTACAATTAGCAAGCGTATGGTAACATTTTGGTCAGACATTATTAGTTTTTGTAAGTTGTGCTTTATTTGATTAAGTATACAGAACAACACATATAAACATAATAAACTTTTTAAACCAAAATAATAATGATTACACAAAATATAAATGCCCAAACAGAAGACTTGTTTCATACAAAATACACAAAAACATGAAACTATTCAATAACTATTCAATATTACATATAATGCAAAAAATGGAAATGAAATAAAATCCCCCTTAATACAACTAGCAATTTACCATTGTATGTAATCAGCTAGTGTTTGGAAAAACCCTGTAATAATATCGAAAGGCTGAGACGCAATACAGACGTAAATTTAAGCGCAGCTCTGAATCCATACACAAGTATGGAAGGTTGTGTACAGACACATTACAGCCAATCAAAATCCAGATATGATCCCAGATACGTTCCATTTCCCAGCAATTTAAACACATGTGCCGGGTACTACATGTTATGTATAGTAGAAATAGTGACTGTTTCCTGCAAGCGTTTCAGTGATAATGGGCCATATGCAGAGCTCCGGGCGCATTGCATATGTGCCCGGAGTTTTACGATATTTGTTACTGCGCATGCGCCATCTATGTTTCTTTTTGCAACATAGATTGCGTATACGCGGTCTTAAAGAGCTCCGGATACGGCCCAATGTGAATATTCTAAAAGCATAATCAAGAATGCAACCAACATGCAGTGCAATGCATAAGCAGCATTCCCATATCTTTAGTGCAGTGTATTCGAAAAACTGGTTCACAGTTAAGAAGGAGATAAGAACGAACTGGATCACAATTAGCAACTCCCTTGACATGCCTTCATTTTTGTTGTTCTTAACTGACTTAAGAAGGCCAAAGGCAGCCTTATCTTCCCATGTGTATGTCTCTTATTAAGCTGCTAAAGAATGAACGTACTTAGCAAATCACACAATGTGAATATTCTAAAAGCATAATCAAGAATGCAACCAACATGCAGTACAATGCATAAGCAGCATTCCCATATCTTTAGTGCAATGTCATCGAAAAACTGGTTCACAGTTAAGAAGGAGATAAGAACGAACTGGATCACAATTGGCAACTCCCTTGACATGCCTTCATTTTTGTTGTTCTTAACTGACTTAAGAAGGCCAAAGGCAGCCTTATCTTCCCATGTGTATGTCTCTTATTAAGCTGCTAAAGAATGAACGTACTTAGCAAATCACACCCTGTCTGCCCCATTTAAATGCCTCCCCCCAACTTTTCTTAACTTCCTTTTTAACTTGGCCTGATCAAGCGGTGGATGAACAAATCCGCTGCTTACACTGTGACTTTTACAACTCTAGATTGGACTTACTGAAAAGGTTCATCCATTTGAAACATACAAACAGATGCGTTTAGGCAGAGGCTGCAAGGTGGAATGCGTCAGTACAGATGTTTCCATGTTTTTTTTTTCTACAGTCAAATTAAACCCCTAACTAAATGTGTACAGTCTGGCAATACTCTGCTATTCAGGCTATAAAGTGCAGTGTATGACCAAAAATGTGTTATAAAAGTAATTGATGCTTACATTTAACCTTTACATATTCCTGGCATGTGTAGTGCTGTGTTTAAACTGTAAAATGAATAAAAGGCTTCTCTGCTTTACAATTACACCAACCCTGAGCTAGAGTAAAATTTTAGTTAGAAGCGCATGAATAGTGGGACTCCCCATTCCACTAACACAGAGCACACAGAAACGGACACCAGGTGCAGATTTGGTACTTTTTGTTGTTAATCATAACCCTGGATAAAATCTCTTATCTTTAAGCTTCTGAAATGAACCATCCATTGTAGTGATAAACACTGTACTGCATATCTGTGCTTCTGGAGTAACTCTAAAATTGTATCTGATTGTTTTGTCATTTTGCTAACACTTCACTTCTACTTAATTAGCCTATTTAGCTGGAAATGACTATATTGTATTCGAATAGTCAGCAGTAACACCCAACCATCTTTCCTCCGGGAGATCTCAGAGTGAAGAGAGAAATGCCGATATAGGGGCAGGGCTTTTATGCAAATTGCATCCTGAAGCCCCTCCCTGCCTGTCTAAGCTACAATTTATGCTGCTACTAGAGATGGGGCGTGGCTTGATGATGCAAATTTTGTCATCAAGCCCTGCCTATCCTTACTAAAGCTGTGGGGAACAGGTCTGCGGAAGATTTACTGGCTCCCCAGGATACTGGGAAAAATGCCAGAAATTTGGGAGTCTCACGGATATTCCAGGAGAGTTTGCAGCCATGAGTATAACAAACCGTGTCTTATGAATGGGAACCATTTTAGTAGGTGATAGGGCTTTACCCTGCCAATTTAATAGCCATGCTATGATGGATTTACTAATATGCGCAAAAGGAAAAGTGGAGATGTTGCCTATAGCAACCAATAACTTTCCTGTTACATACAAGAGAATGTCAGCAAGAATCAGATTTTTTGCTATTGGCAACAGTTCCATTTTTCTTTTCTGCAGTTTTCATGTTTCCTGTTCTTTAATCCACAATACTTGCAACTCAGTGTTTCACAGGCTGAGTTACAGTATGATCTTTGAGAGCAGTTGCTGGATGCTCCAATGTGTGCAGCAATTTTTTATAGAGGGGCATTGTAGGCAGCATTGAGTTTTAGTAGCATCAGATATGCAAATGTCCACGTCTACCACTTAACATCGCACAATGTACCTATTTTTACATTTAAGTAATTTACATGTGATTTTTTTTTTACACATTGGGGGATGTATTATGTAATATATGCAACATGCTACTATTTTCCTATTTGCCAAAATTATTGCCCCCAATATTAAGGCATATATAGTCCTACTAACTGAATTATCTTTCCACAGCTACATCTCGTTCTATGAGAATATTTTATATCTCTTTTATTCTGTGTTTTATCATTTTGATGAAAAAAATGACATTCATTTAATGTGACATGTATATATTGTTATCTGTCTTAAGATCAAATATAACAATTAGCCCAAGTACCTGAAATAATTCCGAATGTTACAAGAATAAGGATATGATCCAGAGTTTTACCTTATGGACTTTACACTGTTGTCGATGTAGTCATAATGACAATCCAATGTCATCAATAGGTTTTGCACCAAACACCTGGGATGGTGCAAATTATCCCATAAAAGCAACATACAAATAGATGAAGGTTCCCAAACATCAAAGGGAATTCTCAGATTGCTTAGCTCTCATACCCCTAAAGTCAGAAGCCAGGGTAGTGGTTGTGGTGGGGGGAGGGGCTTCGTGAAAAGTCAATCAGATATCATTTTTATTTACACAATATTACGTTCCTCAGAGTAGCTTTGTAAACAAACAGGTAAACAAAACTTAGCAGTGGCTTTAAAGTCTGTAAGTGTATTATTTAGTGTAGCCTTTGTATGCTGATTTTTTATTATATTTTACCTTTCAAACTGGCCAAAAAAATTACGTAAGTGTTTTAAGTAGGTGGGTCACAAGATGACAGCATACAATGTTAACGGTTAATGAATAAACAATTAGTAAGCCCAATGAAACAGCATATAAAATCAGAGGTAAATTGTCACATTTAAATAGTTTATTTTTTTTATTAGTTCATTTCAGGAATAAATACAATGGTTTTATGAGAAAATACATTAAATATAAAAATTTCCACATACAATGCATTTACATTATCTTTTTTTTACATATACTTAATGGAAAGTAGTTTGCTATCAAAACAACAATAATAATAATGACAGCTCAGTTTACTAAGATCAGTCATGAGATGCTCACTTCCAGAAGTCACTGACTGATCAATGAATGAACTGCCCTGCTAGATGTGGTTAATATACTTTTGATTTGCTTGGCCTGTTTGTATAAAGTTTGTACAGGCATCATCAGAGCTCTGTATGTCAACATAACACAGAAAATAGCTGCAGATCTAAACTCATAGGAATGGAATTTTCCAGGGTCACATGGCCAGCAGGATGTACGTTCATAAGAAAAAGAGGGAAAAATGATAGTAAAGTCTTGATTAGTAGGTAGTAAGCAAATCACACCTCCAGATATGTTTAAATGACCTTCTTTGGCATAAGTATAATATATAGTAAACTGATGTAATTGTGTCTATTCTAAAAGAAATACACAACAAACAGTGCTGTAGCTGTCCCAAGGTAAAAGGGCCCAAGTTAGTCAGCCATCTCCCTTAACAACAGTTGTCATGTGACCTCTGTAGTCAGTGTTTTGAAATGAACAGCAAGATCGTCTCATATGCATTCATGTATGTATAAAGGTTCCAAATAGCACATAGCACAGTTTTATGGAATTAAAATGAATAGTTTATAAATGTCATCATGGATCTTTTCTCCTCCATGAGCCTGGTAGGTTTCTTAAAGCATATTAAAATTTTTAAACTTCCCATAAGAAACATAAATAGCTTGCACGAGTTTCGCACTAAAGCTTATAACTGTTACAGACATTGAATATTAAGAGAACATGGAATCAGTCAAGCCTGCAAAAATGATCTTAAACAGAGATAAATGATTAGATATATAGCTGCTGGACAATGCACAAAGGGAATATGGCATAGGACAAAAAGGTCAAATGATAAAGCTAAATGCCTGATATGTTTGCATAGGCTTCCCTGACACTGGTTTAAGATTATGAATCCCAATAGTCAGAAATCTGTAAATGGATTTATATTATCTAAAACAAGGAATTTATAGCTGCAGTGCAAAGAATATATCAGAAAAGCATTCAGGACATAGTTAGCCAGGATTAAATGCTTTAGCCCTATAATTCGGCGACGTATATGTCCAGCATATAAATGTCTAAAAAGTGTTAATAATATAATAATAATTTTGCTACTGAATTATATATATTTTTTTATGTTTCAAATGTGTTACCTTTATTTCACTCTTTAGACTGTAGGTTACCTTATAACCACAAAACCTACAAACACAAATTGAAGTTTTAAGGGTTAAAATTATGATTACAAAATTGCAGATTTTTTTTTTTACAAAATTAGTAAAAAAACAAACAAACAAAAAAATTCAAGGAATTAAAATCTATATAGTAAATAAATAGGTAATAGCATATTTACAGCCAAAGTAAAGACTTTTAGTTTTAAATCTCTCAAGGACCTTCACTATATTAGTTTATTGACTAATGTTTAATTAAAAGTATGTAAAAGAATTGGCTACTAAAAATGATGTATAATTAACAATATATGCAAAAAATGATAAGCCTAGTATGACAGTCATAATTGTAATCGGAACCAGATAAAATGTCAGCCTAAATGTTTTGACAATATTTTGCAATCTAGCCTTAAGCATCTATCAGAAAGGATTTAAATTTCATTAAAGATTTTATGTTTTGCACAAAATTACTGACAGTTGAATAATAGCAAAGTAAAGACAGCAGCATGGTTAAGCTAAAGTAAATGAATATGTTACTCAGTAACATAAAATAAACTTTAATCGTTGTTGTTGTGACAGTCATGAAACATTTGTCAATCAACATGTTAATGGCTTGTTAGGCTATATTGAATTACGTTACCTGTCTTTTTTTTTTTTTTGTTTTATGTATTTAGATTTCAGACAGTGACAGGATTGCATGCCATTGTATTACTTAGGCTGCCCTTTCTTGATGCACCACCAACGAAAATAGCAAATGTGCATGTGAGAGGTGACATTACCTAAACATAAGTGTTTTGCCAATATGGGATTGAGACTACCTTCCCTGTGACATCCCATTATAGTGACGTCTGTAGATTCATAATCTGCCATGGCACAATGAATAAAATGTTCTAATAAAAAGTACGGTATTATATTTCTTATAAGGTACTAATAATCATTTGAATTGCCATAGCAGAGAGCTGTAGTGGAAACAGTATTTTTTTTTTTTTACTGTGTCTTTGTTGCTTTAACTTGAATGAAAGGAGTTTGTATAGCTTTGTATTAATAGTAATAGACATGTTGTGAAGCTTTTTTTTGCATATGCTTTGAATATATGCAGAGTACATTTAATGTGTACAAGCTGTGTGATCCGGCTAGAATCACTTTGCTAACAGACATTGTGGCCAAAGGTTGAAAGGAACATTTTTTAATTATCTACTGTGATTCCCACATTTCCTCTTTTTTTCATACAGTTAAATGAACTATAGTTTCATTAAAAAAATAAGTAAAGTATACTTAAATACAGATGGCAGAATATACTACAACACAGAACATATTGAATGAGAAAGGCCAGCATTTATAATACCTATGTGCAATCTATTCTACCATCAGACTTTGCACCTTGTAGTGACTTACTTGGAAGAGACAACTGTTATTGATTAACTAGGATTAATAATCTGCTATTACTTAATCAAATGGACAGAATGCAGTAAATGCAGGTTCAGGGAAGACATTATTATGATTCTGAACCCATGGGAATGCACCCATGACTGGAATGTAATGCGAAAGGCTTCCACATGCAGTGTAAAAAAGTGTGCAAACCAGGGGAACAGATGATTTCAATGGAAAAGTACCAGTGCTTGTCGATTAGATTCTAGTTCGGAGAAGGATCAGAAACAGCTTAGATCCGCTGCAATAGGATCAAGAACACGAAGGGCATTTAAAAAGCCAGACACTCAGGTGGCTTTAAGCTGATAACATGTATGGAATGTAACAGCACTATAATACCCCTCCCCCTTACCCTTATATCTACAAAAATGTATAGACATATATTCTTAAATACAGTTTGCCTCAACAGAGCACTGAGTGATGTAGGGTTGCTCAATAAACACTGTGAATTCAATTATCAATTGTTAGCTGACAGGTCAGTGTTAAAATGGTCATTTCTAAGCAGAAGGTGTTTTTGCCAATGTATTTATTGCTATAGAATGGAATATTTTGCATGCTCTTTGAGACTAGGTAAATTATGTCACCTGGTTTATCTAAGGTTAAATATTCTTACGGTAATTTATAGATACTTTGGAGAAGTACTAGCAGGATGTCTGATCAGCCATTGGATTTTGTTGCAACAACTTTGGTCCACAACGTAAATAGCGTGAAAATAATCAGGTCACATATAATGGTTCCAAAAAATAGAACAAAACAAAAAATCCCAACTATTGTAACGACATAAAAATCTAAAGCACAGCACCAGATACTTTACTGCAGACAGAGGCCTAATAAAATGTTCAGCATCTCTACAAGGCTACAATACACTATATGAAATAAAACTGCAAATTAACATCTAAGGACAGTTTATAATACATGCAGTACATAGGTATCATATTAATTAGCTGCAATTAGGGGTTATGGCATGCCAGGAATTATACCCAGCCTATAACTGGGTGCATTTATATTGTTGGCACCTTACGCCATTTTCTAAAGCATTAACTAAGTTTACTGTTGATGTTCTGTTCCATCTTGGCAGCAGTCAAACATAGTTGAAGAATAACAGGAGCAATTTAGCCAGTCACATTGTACAGTGCATTAGAAGCCATGTAAACCTATACAAAACATATACTTTAAAGGAAGTACAATCACAAACGTAAACGTTCTTTTCAGTTAACTTTTATTTGTAAATAAAAAAGGGGGCATGAAATCATTGGCAGGTACTGTAGGAGTTAAAAGCATTGTGTCACTTTTTTTTTAAGCTGTCATCTCATAGCCACCGTCTGCAACATTAAACCATAGTCAATCTGATTAGTTAGGCTATAATCCTGTTTCCGGCTACTGATGTAAGAATTGTGGCTTTCTCAGGTCCACCACTGCCTCTATGTTCTGCCTGCTTAACCCTCTGTGCCTGGGCAGAAGAGTCTGTTTCATGTAGACAGTCAAGCCCCACCCATTCACCCAAACAGACCAACTAAGATCTGTAATGTATATTTTGCTGGTTTCAGTATTGACTTCCTCCACAAAGGGAGCTCTGCCACACTTTAGCCTATGGAAAGACCCAGGCGGGCAGGCTAATTTTAAAGTAAAAACAAGCAGGTGGCCCACTGAACCAGCCCAATATGGGACCAGGGTAAGATGACCCCCTGCCCCGTGCAATGGCAAACCCCCCTAGCATAGCAGATTTTCACTGAGTGTCCTCAGTCAGCGATTTTTCTTGTGATCTAAAGGTCAGAAGTAACAAATGTCATTCTCTGAGTTTCCATATTTACAACATTACACAATAAAAACATATAGATGACATTAAAACAACAGCAGAACATTACAATGAAGGCTGATCACAGTTACAATGACAAGACTGTACTACATTACAGCAAATACCGTACCACTCTCAGTCCATGGGATAATAGAGGAGTCCGTAGGGATAGATCACTAATGAAGTGTGCTCCCCTTTCAATGAATAAAGACAAAAATAAAAAAACACAAAACAGGCCAGATGCCCCCCAAAAAAATCATTCTACGGTAGTATAAAAAACAATCTCAGTATAGAGTGCTCACGTCCACGCTGCCAATGTGTCCAGTGAGGGATCCAGGTGGATAGCTCATAGTCCGGACTGTGAATGACACAGGGGGGAAGGGGGCTTTGGAGGACCCCGATGGCAGCTTGTGATGGGCACAGATCTGGCAGCTTCCTAGGACAAGGGTGACTATCTACAGGAAAAGCTGAGGATCTTTTATTTGTTTGCATTGTGCAGTGTCCCCTCTGTGCTGAGTATAGACAGTGGATTATATGCAACACACAGTACAGAGCAGGACCCTCTCTTATGTCACAGAATAGCTAATTACTTCTCAGAATTTCTGGGCTGGCTTTCCAAGTTGAAAGCCTACGTCACCGTCAAAGACACACCACGTGATGCCTTCAAACGGACCATACCATGTAGCTCGGGGTTGTTGACAGACCCTGAATGCTGTTTAATTGGGGAATAGCCTTTAAAAAAGATGCATTCCTGTAAGGGGCATTTTGTCCTAGCGGGGTAATGGGTTTGGGTAGCTGCAGGGTGCTTCTGGACGGGTGCGATGGGCAGAAGAAGGGTGAAAGGGGCAGGCTGCTTGGCACTCAGTCCTCCCCCGCCTGCATATAATGGTAGAATCAGAAGCTCAAATTCCGAGAATTGAGCCCTGTTGATTCTTAGAACTGGGGGTTCTTAGAAGTGGTGATGCAAGGATTTTCTAGGAAAGCCCTACCAGGTGATTCGCTTTTCTCTTTCATTCTTTTTTTTCTGTCTTATTACTTGCCAGTGGCTTGGGCTAGAAGTTCCCCAGCTGATTGCTTCTGTCTTTTTTGCATTTTTTTATTTTTCCTCCTGTATTTGCCACTTGTCTGATATGTTTTTATGGAGCTTATTTACCATTTGCCTGTGGTGGAACATTGATGAGAACATGAGATAACCTGATCTGCAATGACTGATAGAGCGGATAGGGCTTTATTAGAGTAGATGCATTGGATCGTTATTGTTGTGTAGTATTATTATTATTATTAATATTATTTTATTATTATATGTGATTGTTGTATGAATCTCATTTATGTAGAAGATCCCTGTCTCTCGTGCTCTGGATGTGCCTGGGACTCCCTGTCTGTCTGGGTGCCAGTCTCTGTCTGTCTATGTGTGCCAGGCTCTGTCTGGCTTCTCTTTGCTTGTTCCAGTGACAGAATGAGATTATCCACAAGGGCAGCCTGATTTTATGTGTAAGAATGTGCAGGTTTCTTCCAGCTGCCTGTCACAGCGTTTATGTAGTGACTATGAGGCGGGTGTATGCTGTGTGCCCTGCACCTGTGCCCAGCCTGATGTAGAATGGTGGTATGGTGCTATCTGATGTATTGTGTACTGTGATGTCTAACGGGAACTTCGTGTACTGCGACTGAGGGCCGCTCACAGCACGTTACGGGCCGGGCATCTGGCTGGCAGTAAGCCCTGTCCCTGAGTCTGTGTGCCAGGCTTCCGTGCCATCATGTCTCCGGGAATGTCATGCCTTATCCCAATGCTACCAGATGCCTGTGTTGTCCATCATGAAATGTCATTAATGTGGGTGCAGGCGACATGTCGGTGCTGTGTAGCCGGTATGCGATATGTGTCTAGACACTGACACTCCTGATCAAGTGCCCGATGCTTGGATTTGTCTCGCTGCCCCCTGGACACTTATTGGGGGCTTAGCGAGAGAGGGGCGTCCTCCTATGTGCTCACTGTTTACTATGGAGGAACTTGGCACACTCGCTGAGGCTCGTAAATCAGCAGATCCCAAAGTGAAGTTGTGCTGGCCCCGGTCCACACGCTATTCCTGGAGATATCCCTGTGTGCACAGGGCAGAGACCACCACACGCGATCGCATATACCCAATGAACCCTTTTATCTGCAGCATTGATTAATGGGGTATCAGACCAAGGCGAGACAGGACGGGGAGCAGGGCGTTTCTGCCACCAATCAAGGACATTGCACCCCAATAATAGTAATAATTGTAATTAATAAAAATAAAATAGTACAATTACGTTAATAAAGACATTAACTCCTTTTTAATGCGGATAGTGAAAGTTGTCCTTTTTGCATGTTTTTCTGCAATCCCAAATAATTGTCTCTGCAAATATATTTTTAGAGTTTCTCAGTGATGCGACCACTATTGTGCAATATTGGGGATCGTGTATTAATCCAGTGTGTCAGATCATTACTGTCCGGGAGTGTGAAAGTTTAGGGTCCCAGCATCTCCCCTGTATGTAACATGCGCAGGTGGTGACGCTAGGTTAGACTGGAAGGAGAAGCACATCTATGTCACCGGCGCTTTGGAGTTTTGTACCTCAGACATTTGTGCACCGTCTGCTGTCAGTAAGCAACATGTTCTCTACGCAGCAGACGAAGATCCATAATATTACATATGCCAATAATCAATCCTGTGTCAGACTCCAGGCCAGCAGTGGAACATTGTACAAATAATGGCAAATAACATATGTTGTTGAGCTGTATCTGATGCTGGGATGCCCCCTAGTGGTCAGGACTGGTTTGGCAGTAGTTTATAATAGCATTCCCCAGTGACTCGCTACATTTGGAGACATGCTGCTACGGACAGAACAGGGTTAAAAACAGTAAAAGGCTCATCTCTAGGGCCGCTTGTAGCCCTTGGCACAGTCACCTGCATCCCTTATCCTCTTCTTTACGGTGATTTCAGTTTGTTATAACTTGCAACACTTGTGTGTATGCCTGCTGGGGTGGCATGTAATGTTGGTGTCTCTCCTACTTTCCTTGAATATATTTGATCTTAATACCAAAAATTAAGGAAATGTGTTGCCCTTTGGGGAGCCAGACCCTTCAAGTTTATGAGGTTGCCCATCAGTGGGTTAAAACCTAGATGCTTTCCCCCTGTGGCTGCAAAGAGGTTAACTGGAGGTTTCACATTCCTCTGCACTGGCTGTAAGGCACGAATGGATTTTCTCCTATGCTCATGTTTCAGCTGTGTAGCAAAGTAGAAAACAAAAAAGCACCCCATCAATCAAGCCCATGACTGCCTGGTCTCCTTTATAGGATCTGCCACTCACACGACCACATAGTTTAGTGTTTAATGTCACTGCTGTGTGCTGTAGTGTTTGGTGTTGCTCTAACAATCAGGCACTGTACATAAGGTATTTGGCAGACGTCTTAGGAGGTATCTGCAAATTACTGGAAGCCAAAGTAAAATGAGCTTAATATAAGACTTGCTGTCCCCCTGTTCCAGTCCTTTCTGTTATACAGTGTGCCAACAGGTTGGGTGGCACAAACCGCAATAAAGTGCCAAGTACAGGTTTCATGTCCCCATAACAGAAATATCTCGGTTGGCTGTGTGCTGGTGTCGTCGTTAGGAGCTTAGGAACATTTCTTGGCACTGTCAATGAGACTGTTCAGGTTATTTTACAAAGGAGGTGTCTCTGTAACTAATGCATTCCAAGGCAGGTTCCTGCCAGCCCTAGAAGCCATAGACTCGCACACTGTTATTTCATGGCCAAGCTTCTGGAGCCAGGGTGACTTGGTGGAAAAAAAAAATCACATGTTGCGTCAGGATGCAGAACGACATAAAACCGGTCCTTTTTTCAAAGCGAGCAAAGTGAAAACATTAGAACAAATGTGTGTGTGTGTTTATCCCAAAACAACTTTTCTGGGTTTTTATTTGGGAGCCATAATGGAAAGGCCATGTCAGATTATCATCAGAAATAGACTACTGCCATCCAGTGGCTGCAAACCTTATGTCACACTGGAAGCCTGGAGCTACTGCACTTACATGCACACATCTATTTCAAGAATGTCTGTAAACAGCCGATTGTGGTGTTTTTGCAAAGGATTTTTCATATGGAATAACTTAAAGTACATCTCGCCATCGTATACTTTAAGACTAGCAATTCAAATAAATGTAATTATTGGTGTGCTAATAGTTTTCCTTATTTTGTTTAAACCAACTGAAATATTTATGTATTTATTTATTGTTTTTCTGTTGTTGGTGGCAAGTTAGAATGTTAACTATTTCCATAAATTATCTTCTATAATCTGCAGATTTATTGCAAACGCTTTTTACTGGTGAAGTCTTTATTCCTATTACATTTGGGAAAAGGGCTGGCTGAAATTTAGGAGCAAGAGAGGAAAAAGCTAATTTTACAGTAAACTGAATGACAGTGTAGATGTTAATTTTTTTGAGTATTTCTGTGCTATATGTAAAAGCAGAATCATTTTCCTCTCCTTTTTAGCTACATATTTACTTTAAAAAAAAAAAAGAAAATCAGATCATGCCATTCCACCCCACATATGTGTCTTTGCATGTGTACATTTATCTAAATGAAGGCTGCTCAGCTTGGCTTTAGGTTTAACCAGTAGTGTACTGTCTTTGTGAAGTGTCACGCCAAGTGTAACTCTAAGAACTTGCACTTCTCTGATACTGTTACAAGATGTTGGTTAAATAAGGAATGAGCAACATTGCAGGGAGACCTCGCTGCCAGTCACAAATCCCTGGCGACTTGTGTGTTTTTAAATTATTAATCCAATGAAGCTGAAAGTGATTCTCAGCTGGAATCCAAACTTTGAGCATTGCCTCTGTTTTATTTCTATACTTATGAAGGTTATAAGTGTGGATTTTTTTCTTTGTTTTATAGGCGAGTATATTTTAGATCAAGCAAATCATTTTCCATTCAAATGTTTGCTTTAAGAAAAGGGGAGGGAATGAATTGAGCAGTGGGATTATAGTGTATTTATTATGGAACATCTCCTTACTAAATGCAACAAATAGACTTTACTATTTTCATTTTCTGATCTTGTTGCCAAAGTTGAGTTGTTTTTCCTGACCTATCAATAAACTGTATTCCAGCTCACAATGATTTTCATACATAGCTCTAGAATTGCATGCATAGCTCAGCCATGGGTGTGAACTACAGGCATTACTTATTCCATTCTCATAACGAAACAGCCATCACCTCCTTTTGAATTAATGGCACGTCCAACCAAATGCATTTCACCATAGAAAGTCTTGCCACTGACATTTCTTTGAGACTTTTTCAATATCATATAAAAAGTTTGAAAATAAGAGGAATATAGGTGAAAAGTTACACCTGAGCAAAACCATGTTAAATTGCAAGGGAGGCAAATTTTGTCTGTTGCAAATACTATTAGAGTTGAGAGGTGATGTTTCCTAGTCCATGTCTAAATAACAGTTTAAAAATAAAGCTGGCCAGTATCTATGTGAAATAAGCAATAGCACAGTATTCTGTCTGCATGCATAGAATAAAATTTGACATCTCTGAAATTCAGCATGGTTTTGCTCAGGTTTCATTTTCTACTAGGTATTCCCTTATTTTCAAACTCTTGTATTATTGTACTATTGGTTCCTTTATTAAATAAAGCTAAGCACACAATACATTATAACAAGGCCAATGTTCATCCAAGCCCCAGTTTTGCCCCAAGTCCAGCCTTTCCTTCTGCTTCTTCTCTATAACAGTTATTTACCCTGCTAGGGCCAGAGCCAAACTTAATAACTGTAGGCGACTTTAGATGTAAGCTGGATTTGTAAGTCGCCTGTTCCATTCATAATGTGCATGCTCAATATTGCAGTTACTCACGGAAAGCCTGGACATATGGAAATGGCTTCCATGCGTCTGGAACTTCCGTGCGTGGGGCGTGAAGACCTCCATGCGTAGTTTACACGCACAGTGGGAATGGGGTACTATTTAAATTGTACAGTAAGGGCTGGGTTTAGCTCTTTCATACTCTTTGAAATACACTATTAGGTCTGGATCAGGCCCCAAGTCATTAAGTATTTTCTGTATTAGATACTAGTCTGTTGCTTATTTATGTCAATGTGGAACAAATTCATAGTTGGACTTGAGTCACACAGGGCCCAATTCAATTAGCGATGATGGGAAAAAGTATGCGCTGCGCTTTTTCCCGTTATATGAGATATGAAAAATGTGCAAATTTTTATGCGCACCTCTATGGGATGTGCATAAAAGTCGCCCCCAAAAATTTGCGCAATTAGCTTCCCTCCGCAAAATACGCCACTGCGAAGCTAACTGAATGAAGCCCACAGTCTGTTAGATGTTTTCACTGATATACTTCTGAAATGTCTTCTGTGTGACAAAACAGTCAGATCTTACTAGTTAAGGACCCCACCTTGAATATAGCTGAGAATCCCCACACGTTTGTGGGTAAAGCCATGCTGTTCAATGACTATGTTGTAATGCCCCAACCTGTTCATAAAATTGCAAGTGGTTGCAATAGACAGGTCTGGATTTGCTAGGATGTATATGTTTACATGCACAGAACATACATTCTAAATTGCACTTATTTAAGGCTAATTTTCCTTTTTTAAGGAAATCTAGGACAGAATACATACCAAAGTCCTGGAAGGGCTTTCCAGGAAAGTTAATTGTAGGAGTTCATTGGGTGAAATAATCCTTGTCTGAGTCAAATATTTCCCAGAATGATATGACTGGAATATCCACCCCTTTTTCCACTGTTGAAAACAGTGTTAATGTACAGGATCTGTGGGCAGGTGGTGTATAATGACAACATGGGATGCATAGCAGTTAATATTCTACTGGCTACCCAGTGCATTCAGGAGTCTGTTCTTAGCACCATATTTATAAGGTAAGGTGCTTCCCCTTGGTATGCTTGTCTCTTGCAGTGATTACCAGTTTGAGAAGCAATTTTTACACCCAAGAAGAGGGTTATAGTCTAGACAAAGAAAGTTGCACAAGTGCAATGTTAGAAGTCTGTGAAACATAAATGTTATTAATGCTTTTAGCCTCATAGGTATAACATTAAAGAAATGTGTCCTTTTCTGTTACTGTGTCCAGTCCTATTTTTCTGTAGTATGACCTTCCATTGAGCTCATTAAAGAAAACAGTTTAACCCCTGATATGGAGAGTGGACATTGCGATACGTAACAGTCTGTTTGTTAGCAGACCTTTGTGTTAGCATGGTTTTATCTATTCAGAGGACACAGGGCAAATGTACAGTGTTTAGTGTCTTATTGGTTTAGTAATTCAGGTCCTTTAAATACAAAATGATTCTAAGGGAATTCGGTGGCTATATGGTGTAAACATTAAACCTTAAAGAACATGGTTTGTGAGATGCTTGGTTCTAGAAATGGTCTTTTCTTCTTGTCCTGATGGGTCATACTCCTCCTTTACATTGATTGATTCATAATGGGTGCTGTTATGCCACTGCAGAGTTCCCAAGACAGGTGACGAGGTTTCAAAAAAATGAGGTCTTTGTAATGTGATCCATTGGGGGAATGTGTTTAACTCTCTGATCACAATAAAAAAAGAAGATCACTGTTATTGCCTTATCTGTATTATTGAAATGCATGCAGTTACTATAAATGACAATCACAAAATAAGGGAAATTACAAGTTTCTAGCTTTCACAGAAGAGGAAGACATGAGTCATTATGACTTTAGGTTAGTTTCTCGATTTTCCTGCATCAATAATTAAACATTTTTCACAATTTTTGTACCAAAATAAATGTCTCTTGGGTATCAACAAATCACTGGCCCAGATTCATTTTTTGTTCCTCCACAAGATGATATTTTTCATGTAGAGGTAAAAAAAAAACTGTGGCTATTCCATTGTTGAGCTACAATCTGCCAATTTCTTCTGAGACTTGTAGTTTCACAGAAGATTATCACAGGTTGGTTATAGCTGAAACAACAGAAATATTTCATGTTGTCTGACATGATAATTATTGTCATTCTGAAAACACATTTAACGTTTATTTTTTCTTTTTCAGCATTCAAAGAGAAATTTGGATTGTGAACATTATATAGGGTAAGTGTTAGCCTGTGTGTGTTTTATATTGTTTATATGTTGTTTTAGAAACACTTTAGATCACACCTACATATTACTCCGCTTTCATGTTTGGTGAAGGTTTGCAAATCCACAAGCAGCTAACTACTGGAAGTGGAAGTTGAAACTTTGTTAGAAATTTATCTTAAGTACTTAACACTTCTCTTTTATGCTCAAACCAGCTAAGGTTGTGCTGAATTAAAGTAATTTGTTTTAAAATTGGATTCTGTAAATGCATTATGTTTTAAAGTATTTTTTTTACACATTTCAATAGGGGCAACAATGACATCTGCAACCGACAGCTGCATCCAGTTCACTAGGCATGCTAGTGATGTGCTCTTGAACCTTAATCGTCTTCGAAGTAGAGACATTCTTACAGATGTGATCATTGTGGTGAACAGGGAACACTTTCGAGCTCATAAAACAGTCCTCATGGCCTGCAGGTGAGAAAATCATATTTCATTTAAAGCTAATCAATTATTCACCATTCTTTCAGTTTTGGAAGTTAGAGAGCTGCTGCATGTCTTGTAGGGGGCAGGATTATTTACCAACTCGCTGCACATATATTCTTATTGTGAATGCAAAAAAAAAGACATCAGTTCTAATGCATGTTGTATAAAATGCTCAACACTGTCCTTCTCCATTTGCAGTGGATTATTCTACACAATCTTTACTGACCAGATGAAATGCAATATGAACATTATTAACTTGGACCCAGAAATCAGTGCAGAGGGTTTTCGAGTCCTCTTGGAATTCATGTATACATCACGCCTGAGCTTGAGAGACAGCAACATTATGGCAGTTATGAGCACTGCACTTTATCTACAGATGGAACATGTCGTTGACACCTGTCAGAGGTTCCTAAAAACCAGGTAATTTTTCATAAATTAGAAATTCTTTAATTTACTATAAAATAACCTACATCCAACAAACAAGTTTGTTACAATAGGTAAATGGTTGTGAAAAAAGCACAAGTGCTGAGAAATGGCAATACTGCAGCTAATCCACACTTAGAAGGGTCTACTGGCCCTTGAAAAGTAAACGGGAACAAAAAGAATGTAAAGTGGGATAAGCGCTGTATTGTCCTCTAATAAGTGCTGATGAAAGTGCATAGATCATATATAATAACCAATATATGTAACCCTTTCTAAATTGCTCCAATGGTACCACCCATAAAGGAAACAATAAGAGGGATAAAAAAGAATAGGTTAATGATCATAAATTTTATTAGATATAAAAACACAATGTAAATAGATATAAATATAAAAAACAATGAACACAATGCAATAAACAGCACTGCCACAACATGTGACAGGCTCAGATAGAATGGATAGTCTATGTCTGATTAATTGCTAGGTATAGGCAATCAGTGCAGTATTGGTTATTATATATGATCTATGCACTTTCATCAGCACTTATTAGAGGACAATACAGCGCTTATCCCACTTTACATTCTTTTTGTTCCCCAAAAAGTTTGTTATTTGTTTTTCTTCCTAAATGAATACATTTTTTTTTAATGACTTAAATTTTTTTGGGGTTGTTTTCACAGTGAAGATATTGTGAGTTCTGTGAAGTCATCTAAAGGCGACGACTTTCTACAAAGTAGGGCGATGTTACCTCCAGACGTTATGGCCTACAGAAACTGTGACATGACAGAAAATTCTGTTCCACTTCGTAATACAGCCATTTGTGATGGAAGGTCCTATATTCCCAACCTGTACAATGGTTCACCATCCCCATACCCTATGTACAGTCACATTCCAGTGCATGGCTTCTTGTTTCCAGAGGATGAAATAAGAGATGTACAGATGGCTGATATCCAAAGAGCCAATAGATATCCTAAAGAAAGTGTGTTACCTGGAGAACATTCAAGGACTGTGTTAGGTGATTACAGGAAAGTTGTCACAGATATATCTGGTAACATGTGCCACAATAACATCTACTCACCTAAGGAGGCATCTTTGGAAGATCCCCGTGGCGACACTCACTATAATGTACTCGCAGGCTCTCGGTCTGCTGGCCCTTCTGTTAGAAGCAGTCCATTCTACAATTGTGACAAAGGGAAAGATGAGGAGCGCACATCCTCTGAGGATGAAATATCTCAGCACTTTAAACCTACAAACTCTCCTATTAACCGCAAGGGCCTTGTAAGCCCTCAAAGTCCACAGAAGTCAGACTGCCAACCTAACTCTCCAACAGAGTCCAGCAGCAGTAAAAATGCACGCATTTCACAGGAATCTGGCTCTCCCACGTCCAAGGCCTCTACAGACCCAAAGGCTTGCAACTGGAAAAAGTACAAGCTGCTCAATTCTCTAAACCAGAGAGAAAAAGAAGGCTGCTCCAACCAAAGTGAAGTGGGCAACATGTCTCCACAGTTCTACACTTCTCCGTCATCATGCCAACAGCCAGTCAAGTCTGAAAGCATGGAAAGTCAGGCTTCATCTAAGCCTAATGAGAGTGCAGATGACTCTGCAGCACCCCAGGCTAGCAAGCTGAACAGCATTGTAAACAGGTAACGACTGAAAGCACCTACAAAGTACATACTTACTTTTTATTTAGTAACTGCATTGGTTGATTAGATTATGTAGTTTGATATAATCAGTTATCAGTGACTTTTTATTTCATGCCTTCTCTCCACTACACTCTTCTTATATTTCCCTTTTCCAACCTACTGTATGTGTCTCCCTGTCACAGGGGTATGGATGGATCACCAATAAGCAGTGAAGGACATTCTCCTCTCTACATCCACACACCGAAGTTCAACATGTTTTCATCCCAATCCCCTCCTGAAATGTGTCCCCACACCCCTGGTTCCAACTTTGGAGAAGAGATTGCTGAAACCCAGTCAGAGTACTCGGATTCAAGCTGTGGTATGTTTTCATTTCCCTGCAGCCTTCCTTTTCAGATGATTCATGAACTATTTATGTTCTGATAATTAACTATTTAAGAAATGTTGCATGTTAAACATTGCCAAAAGCGTATGTCACCTTTTTGTTCTTAATGTGTTATACAACATAATATTGTACTAATATGATGTCACTGTATGAATCCTCCTCCCATCTTTTTATTACTGTCTTTTACTTATATGATAACGTTTGACAATATAACAAATACAAAGTTTATAATTGGGTAATTGCAGACCTTAATTTACATGATTATATTGTGACACCAGCAGAGAGGAGGTCCTGCTTTTTAGAGCTTCCTTCTAGAGGAATGATTCCAAATGATGCAGATGTGATCCCAGATGTTAAGTATCCTTCTATTTTCTCTGCAGAAAATGGCTCATTCTTCTGCAATGAATGTGACTCTCGTTTCTCTGAGGAAGGCTCCTTGAAAAGGCACACTCTGCAGATGCACAGTGACAAGCCCTACAAGTGTGATCGTTGTCAGGCATCATTCCGCTACAAGGGAAACCTTGCCAGCCATAAGACAGTTCATACAGGTTCGTCCATTACATAGATTTTGAGTTACTGTGCAGTATTGTGATTTAACCTTAAACCGAGTTACTTAATGTAATGATACAAAGGTGGGATGTTTTTCTTAATTTTAACATATTCTAGAAAAACAATAGAAAAACAATACCTTTATATGTGTACATTGTATTAAAAAAATATATTTCCTTTTTACCTCACTGTCCTTAGGTGAAAAACCATATCGCTGTAGTATTTGTGGCGCACAGTTCAATCGACCGGCAAACCTAAAGACTCACACAAGAATTCACTCCGGAGAAAAACCATACAAGTGTGAGACCTGTGGGGCCCGCTTTGTGCAGGTAATGAGGCTCTTGGTACCAGCAGATACATGTCCGTGAATGACTGCATTTATATAATGTGTGTGTATATGTCAGACTTCACTGTGTTCCCTTTAAATACGTTATTAGTTGGCAAACTTATGTGCTCTTTTATATACGGAAATGCGCCCAGTACTGTTATTTGTAAGCCTGGTAGACGGCATGAAAATATTCCATGACAAGTAGATGCAATTTGTTGCCTATTGCCATTTTGGCTATATTTATAGAAAAACGGATACTGCAATATTTGCATCCAAATCATTATTGCATCATTAGTATTTCTTTTTCTTTTTTTTTTACCTTTGTAATGTGATCATATCGTCTTGTTTTCCCAGGTAGCTCATCTGCGTGCACATGTGCTGATTCATACTGGAGAGAAACCGTACCCATGCGAGATCTGTGGAACTAGATTCAGACACTTGCAGACATTAAAGAGCCATCTTCGTATTCACACCGGAGAAAAACCTTATCATGTAGGTCATCTACTTTTATACCCGGATTACAATTTATTTATATAATATACATAGGTTTTACTACACTTTAGCTAATCTGTTACTCTTGTTTTTATTTATTAAGTGTCATAGGGCTGGAACCAGACTTAAGTAAGTGCTTGAAATGAGTTACTCCTTGGCTAAACCATGTTGATTTCAGGGGAGTCATATTTCATCTGTTGCAAAGAGTATTAGAGTAGGGAGGGGATGTTTTCTATCCCAAGTCTTAAATAACAGTGTAATAGTAAAGCTGGTCAGTATCTGTGTGCAGTAAGAAATTCAAAATGCATGCAAAGAATACAATTAACTTGACTCCCCCTGCAATCAACATGGTTTAGCCCAGGAGTAACTAATTTCAAGCACTTACTTACATCTGGATCCAGCCCATAGAGTTGACATAAACCTGAACTATAAAAAGATGACATATTATTATCTGGTTTGCTAGGCACTAGGATTGTGAAATAAAAAGTCCTAGCTTATCTTGCCTACTACTAGCAGGCAAAGCATCCTGGGCCTTGTAGACTCCACACGTTTGTGGATATTTTGTTTTACCAGACCTGATCTGAAAGCTATGGAGAACATCAAAACATGGTGTCTGGAGTATTAAATATAGCTACTGATGGTCAGTAGAGAGCCAGTGGTTACTAATGGACACCTGTATTATTATCCACATCTAATAAAACAGTCATTGGTATCTGATATTTTAATGTAGAGTGGTAGTACTGAAATGTGCAAGGTGTGAATGTCATCTAGTTTCAAAATCCATATTAATCAGTTCAACTCATTACTTTTACAGTGTGAAAAATGCAATCTCCATTTTCGTCACAAGAGCCAACTGAGACTTCATCTACGTCAAAAACATGGCGCAATCACCAACACAAAAGTCCAGTATCGTGTGTCCTCAGCCGAGCTCCCCAAGTCCTGCTGAGCCCTGTCCACTGATTCTGGAGTGCCTCTATTTCGACCTGTTAGTGCAGATGGGTGAAACAAAACGGGTTTAGCTATTTTTAGTTTCTTTTTGTCCTGGTCATGTGAAATGTGCGCCTTTCATTGTAAATATATTAAATAGACATATATATACATATTTTTTTCTATATCTGTGTGGTGTAGTGACCATGCACTCTTTATTATTTCAGCGTTGTAATATTAGCCCATAAGAGTGTTGAGAGAAAAAGACTGAATTGAGTGTTATTGGGCCTGCAAATCCTGTTACACCCTGCTGCGCGGAGCCGGCAAACAATGCACTGGTTCTCCCATGTGGAGCAAAATATAGAGTTTGGCGCACCAGCAGTATGATTGGTCAAAGAGGCAATTTATAAACAGTTGCAAGGTGTTCAGAAAGGTGTCCTTATTATAAAGCAAAAGCTGGCATCCCAGTTGTTAGCGACCATGTCCCAGGCAAGGCAGTTTTTTTATTTTTTTATTTTTTCCCCTAAGATCCTCAACAACTGGGGCCCACAAGTACTTATAAGTTAGTAATGGGATTACCCTATTTTATTTGTTTATTGCCAAGATAACCAAGAGAAAACACCTTTCTATGTCTAATTGTCTTTTCTTTGTTAATGGCTAACAGTGTGTTAGTTAGTAGAATGGTAAAATTACCAACAGCCATGTTTTAGTGACTGTAGGGGAAGCCAGATAAAACATGGGAAAGCCATAGGCTGGTGAGAAATGGTGTTAGATATGAGTCCTCAGAAACAATGTTACCAGATCACCCCATATGCAAGACATGGCATTCAATGGATGCGAAAAATCAAAGCACTTGACTTGAGCACTTTGGATAAAAGGAGCTTTTGCACCCATAGTTCCAGTCTGTGCATACATGTGGTATTTAGGGGTGTTCTGTATTTGGCACCTTAAAACAGACAATTACAGATACAAAAGCACTAATTGATCACGGAAATCCCAGGAAGAGTGTCCCTATATAAAGGGGAGAGTGTCCTGTTGTGTATATATAGCACAGGACTCATTGCACTTTCTTCAGATATTTTATCAGTGCCAGGTGCTAGATGTTTTATGTAGTCTAAGGTAAGGGAAACTTGAGTCGATGTTTAGCTGCTACAGGACCGAGCAATGCACCTAGCTGTGGTCCGATACATGACTGCTGTGGCAGATTCGAGATTGGATGAATGGGAAATAATTAACTGTCCCACTCTGTCCAGACAGAGTTTAGCACTTGCCCCGCCTTAGGCCCCTTCTTTCGAAAGCAATAAGGCATTCTGGTGTCATACAGTCATTGATAGCCTTGCCTTGTACAGTTTATTGTGCTGATATGACCCCAGGAGGTGCCTTTTTGCTATGGCTGCAATATTATACCAGCACTAGGAGGCACCAAAATTCAATATTTTTCTAGTCGCAAACTTTCTTGCACCCTTGAAAAATATACAGAAGTATTTAATTTTATGGTATGCAAAATGTGCACTCTATGTAACAAGAGAAAAAAATAGAACAAAGAGTTATTGTGTATGCTTTTTAAGAGAGGGCTTTAACTTTTGTTATAGTTTTAACCAAAGGATAAGGAATTTATGGCAGAAT
>WWET01000933.1:339313-353932 GCA_011038615.1 Limnodynastes dumerilii
CCTGTGTGGGGAGGCTGCACATGGGCCCCTTCATTTCTAAAAACGCCCCTGGTCTACACAGTGGGCCAGATTTACCAAAGGGGAGTTTTCTATATATATTTTTGCGGCAATTTTAAAATCGCAGTATTTACTAATGGAGAGTCAAGGAAAATCACCAGAGATTATGCATTTTCAAAATTACAGTTGAAAAAATCGACACACTTCAAAATCGCCACGAAAAAAATCGTCAGTTTAAATTCGCCATTAAACACATAGGAATCACTGGATTTACAAAGGGTAGTGTTTTAAAATTGTCAGAGATAAAAACAATTGCTTCTCACAGGTGACCTTGCGATAATCGCTGGCAATTGGTCAGCTATTAATGAGTGAGGCTATAAAAATTGCATCACAAGCTGGAAGCAGCTGATGCTATGCGTTATTATTATTAAATGGCCTTTATTGGGAACATGCAGCATACAACCTATAATGTGTGCCTTGCACATCACATTTACATTTTTTTTTTTTTTAAAACCTTAGTAATAATAAAATTCCCAGATGCGGTATGCTATTAACATGCTTCAGCATATAATACTAGAAGGTACAGCATGCCCATGTATTGCAGGGCATGCTGTGCCTTATAGTTCCCTGAGCGGCAGCATGCCAAGGGTTAAGTGCATGGTGCCGCAACCATAAAGGGCGACCTTACAAAAAAAAGTTCATGATATAGAAATAAAAATTCATTAAGTTACCCGTTACACAAAAAAAACAGGTACATGACCCCGATCACAATAAATAAATAATTAATCTGCTTTATTAAAATACACACATAATATGCCCCGAACATCATAAATAATTAATTAATATGGTCCCAACATCATAAATAAATAAATAATATGGCCCGATATATTAATAAATAAAACAATTGCCCCGATCCATAAATAAAAAAAACACATGCCCAGATACATACATCAATAAAACACTTGCCTCAATACATAAATAAAAAATAAACATATCCCCAATCCATACAAAAATAATATACTTGCCCCGATCCTTTAATAATTTAAACTACAAGCACCAGCATGCCTATGGATGACAGGGCATGCTGGCGCTTGGAGAACCACAACTTGGAGAACTGCCATCCAGGGCCCGCTGCGCCATGTCAATGCTCCCAATATTATAAAAAAAAAACAGTAGAGTCGGCCTTTTAATATTTTACATAAACAAAAAAAAAACTTAATTTAATAAATAAAAAGCCATTTACATGCTCTGCTGGGGTCATCCCGGCGATAATGACAGTTCTGCTGTCATCACGCCATATTTATAACCTTGCCCAGCATTGGAAATCCCATTAGAACACAAACTCTGGCGATTTTACAAGAAACCACTTTTTACATAGGACTACATGTAAACTACAGCGATTTTAGTAAAAAATCGCTGCTATTTAAATAGCTGCAAATCACCGTTTTTTGAAAATCACCACAGACAATTGAAACTTAGTAAATACAGCAATTTTTAAAAAAAAGTTTGACGGCGATGTTTTGCGATTTAAATCGCCAGAGAAAATCTCCCAGCAAATTATTTAAAATTGTTGTATTTTAATAATTAATAACTTTATTTAAAAAATATAAATAAAATATAACCCGAATCGTTGTCTTTGCGGTATAAGGCCTATAACTTGCATATTTGCATCAGCTGCTAAGTGATGCAGCTGCGTCCTTTGCCGAATGTCTGTTTCAGACTGTCAGCAAAAGACGTAGCCGTAACACTTAGTAACCAGTGTAGCAAGTAGTCAGAACCTCACATCAGATGGGTCTGTCTGCTTCAAGTGCCAGGGCTGATTTTTAGTCTCAGTCTGGCCCTGCTCAAGACATTATTTTCTTGCCCCTATATACCACAAGTCATCCTTTGCAGCACCTGTATGCCTCTAGTCATTCTTTCTTGCTATTCTGTGTGCTCCTTGTATATGTGCCCAGCCATCCACTTCAGCCTCTTGTATGTGTGCCCAGCCATTCACTTCTGTCCCTTGTATATATGCCCAGCCACTACTATTCTTTTTAATAAACAATTATAATCTTCACTTACCTTTGATATCTTCTTCCTTACTCTGTGGCGCATTCAGTTCGAATGGTGCTGATGTAATCGATGCAGATGATTTATTCATATATACAGTATTGGTTATACAGGGCTCCTATGAAGGAGATGCTGCCGCATCTGTTAGATCAACGCTATTCACAAAAACTGTATAACCAGTACTGTAAATGCGATTGATGCAGCTGTTATCTGATGCAGTCGGTCTCTATGAGACAGGGGGACAAGGTGATTATCTTGGGAAGCATTAAGTGTGCTCCTGTGTGTGGGGGCCCCTTTGTGTATGAGGACCTTGGGGCAACCACCCCAGTCACCCCGTGGTTAATCATGCCTTGATAGACCTATTGCCTTCTTAAACATTAGAAGATTTATGCAAAGCTGATAGCTAATCATCTAAACCTCCTACTTCCCCACCTGGTCCACCCAGACCAGATGGGGTTTGTGCTGAATCATCAGGCCACCGGTAGTACTTGCAGAGTCCTGATCTTGCTTAAACTGGTATCACGAACTTACTCGTGTTTTTTCTGCTTTCATTAGACTCAGAGAGGCTGCATTGGCTTTATATGCAGGAAACCCTGTATAACTTTGATTTTAGAGACATGCACTCTATTTTTGCTCTTTATTCAAACCCAAGTCTTTAGCAATGGCTCTCTCTCTCTGAACAATTTCCCATAAGCAATGACACAAGACAAGGATGCCCATTGTCTCCCCTTATTGTTGTATTATCTACAGTATTTATCACGGACTGACTTGGACGGGTATCCGCTCTGGGTTCCTGCGGACATGATAGTGGTGATTCAGCGAGATAGCGGAATCTTGGAGTCGTAATATAGGATTTGCTCATGAGTCAGTAGGCAAAAGGATGGACTGGGAACTGGAGCAAGACTTGACTTGGGCTGGACCAGGTGACTTGAACTGTAACATGATTAGACTTGACCTGGGCTGGACCAGGTGACATGAACTGGAACAGGATTAGACTTGACCTGGGCTGGACCAGGTGACATGAACTGGAACAGGATTAGACTTGACCTGGGCTGGACCAGGTGACATAAACTGGAACAGGATTGACAGCCTGCAGACAGCTGTCTTGAGGCTGGAGCTATACTCTGCAGGCTGTTGAACAGGATAGACAGTGTGCAACAGCAGAGGTTTTGAAGCTGGAGCAATACTCTGCAGGCTGTTGAACAAAATAGACAGTCTGCAGACAGCAGAAATCTTGAAGCTGGAGCAATACTCCTGTAGGCTGTTGAACAGAATAGACAGTCTGCAGACATCAGAGCTCTTGAAGCTGCAGGAATACTCTGCAGTCTGTTTAACAGGATAGACAGTCTGCAATAGCAGAGGTCTTGAAGCTGGAACAATATACTGCAGTCTGTTCTCTGCTGGCAAGGTAATCAGGCTGATTGCCGCAGCTGAGCAGCAGGCTGCAAGCTGAAGCCTGAAATCAGAGTTCTCACAAGAAGCAAGACAGGAACCAGGCACCCTGAGTGAACAAGTTGTTCTGGCACTAAGGACTCTGGGTGTAAATAAAGGGTCCCTGCCCAGGATTGGACAACGTACATAAAAAGGAGGTTTAATTCACAATATTATAGCTATATTGGGTTAAGCTCACCTGCCCAGAATCAAGACACCTCCTGTAGGTAAGTCCCTATCCGTTTGCTATATGTGTACTCAGGAGGTCTGTATTATGACACTCCTGCCATTTAAAAAGTGTGCATTTGTCATATTGAGGAGGGGTCAGGCTCTCAAATTAAACTAACAGTAACAAAAAAAAACACACAAGGCCGTGCTTCAATTCAAATATATGAAATGTGTGCAAGTGTATATATAAATGGAGAGGTACAGCCAAGGAGCAAAAGTTACCACTGTGTATCTACAAGGAACCAAAGAATGGTCCGGCGCTTCAAGCAAACATTATATAACACTATTTGTCAGCACATACATGAAAATGAGGTTTATTTATTTGTTTATTTATTTATTAACATGTTTTTATATTGTGCTAACAGATTACATAGCACTTTACAATTTTAACAATCAGTATTATCCAATGATATCTTTTATGCTAAATCTTAGGTTCTCTATTCTTGATCTATCTGTTGGCTGCTTTCCTCAATCTCCATCACACACTCTTCCTCCAGTGCCTCTGCTCCTTCAGCCTTACATACACTGTTATCTCATGGTTCACTCCAAACTCACAGATTGCTCCTTCTCTGTCTCCACCTCTGGCTCCTTCTGCCCTCCTTAACATTTTTTTCTGTTGGTATCCCTAAAGGATCTGTCCTTGGTCCTCTGCTCTTCAGCTCCTTCTGGTTTAGTTACCACTTCTACACTGATAACACCCAAACTTACCTTTCCTCCCCTTTCCTCCCCTGACCTCATCTGTTACCTCCAGTCTCATCTACCTCTTTTGCTTCTCTACCTTAGCTTCTACTTTATGTCAAGCCTTACACTGACTGCCTTTCCACTTCAGATCTCTCATTAAGGTCCTCACCCTCACTTATTAGGTCATCTTCTTCACTACTGCTCCCTACCTCTCTTCCTTCATTTCCATACACATTCCATCCTGCCTTCTTCAGTCAGCCATCCACTACACTCTCTCTTCTCAACATATTCTACTTCTCATGCTCTCCCTCTTTCAGTCAGGCTTTTCTCCACCTTATGGGCCTTCAAGTGTTCCCTTAAAATGCACCATTTCTGACCTGTCCAGCACTTAACCTCCTCCCCCCTCCAATGCTCACACCAGTTGTCCTAGTCTTACCCTCTCTTCTTGTGTTCTGTTTTCTACCTCCCCTCTTAGTATGTACGCTGACAAGCAGAAATCTCCTTCCTTATGTTATCTTTTCTACTTTCATTCCCCATTCATTCCTGCCCTCTTAGACCTGTTTAGTGCCTCACAGCAACTATCTGTCTCCCATTTTCTCTCTAACTAGTGTTTAACTTTGTGCTACTTTGCCCTTTGCTCTTCTGCTAGAATGTGAAGAGGAGAGCACAGCAGCAGTACATTGACAGGGAAATGGGATCTTCGAGAAGAAAAAGAAAGAAAAAGGTTCCTAGAACATTACTCTCCTCCTGAAAGAAGAGTATAGGTAAGTCTGTTACTTTCTATTATTACAGTTTAATAGTAATTTATTTCCTTTTATTTTGTTTTTCAGAACTCTTCCTGACAGAGGATGAAACTAATAATGGAGTATATCTTAGATGTAAAGAAACTGGTGAGGTTAGAGAGAGGGTAGAATAAGAGGGGAGAGAAGACTGTTGGAAGATTGGGAAAGGATGAGGGAGCGGAACTTCCTCCAAAGGTGCCCCACAGTACACACAGGAGTATTATTTTAGGACCCAAGCAGGGAGTTCCCGGGTTGATTGGTAAAGGGAGATCAAGGAGGGAGGGCAAGCAGCATCAAAGGCAGAGGAGAGAGTGTCATTGTAGAAGGATGTGGCTTAGTTAGGGTGAGGTGGAATTAGGGGCGAGGAGGAGGATCAAAAATAGGGGAGAATGAAACCAAGGAAGTGAAAAGTGAAAGGAAAGGACTTGTTGAGCAGAGATAGTGTAAGTAGCAGACAGTTATTAGGAGTGAGTAATCAAGGAGCGTGACAGTGGCTAACAGGATATGACCAGTGGAACTAACCCAGGACTGGATTCAGACACCTGCACGCTTTCTGTGCATGTGGGAGTGTGTTTGTCTGACCGAGAGAAGGGAGTGAACTCCCCCTTACACTTCTATAAGCCTGCCTTAGCTAAAGTGTGCAGATCAGCAGTCCGTATGACCACTGATCCATGAATGTGGGATACCCCTCCCACACTGTACCATTACCAAGCTTCCACGCACCCACCCTAATGGGCGGAGAAGAAGCACAGCCCATTTCTTCTGCAATGGCATCGTACGGGACCATTTGATGCTAGGTATATACCAAAGTAACAATAGCGTAACATCTGGAGGGTGCGTGCAACCTCCAGTCAAATCAGGCCACTTATGCACCTTGCATGCGTAAGTGGCCTGACATCCATAACTCTTGATCCCCAGTCTGGTTAAGTGGTTGTTTTTCTATCTAGCACACATTTCCCCCTGTTCTATTAGAATCCAGTACAGCCATTATTGTCTAGTTGTTAATTATGGATTGTATATGTAAATGGTAATGTTAATGGCTTAACAATAAAAGCTACAACAGTGATCACTATTATGTCATGATCTTATGACTCGGATAGGTGGAATATTTACTTCTGAGACTGACATTTAAACTGTAATAATATTTAAAGGATGCTCTTATCTTTTGTTTGTGTGTCCTTATTGTATTATCGAACAAGATTATCCATAAACCTTCTTTATGTACCAGACACAAGGCACATATAGATATCTGCATGCCAGGTACAGAAACAGATGTCCTTACCCTCACATATGGTCTCTTTCCAAATCCAATTTTTTCTTCTCAGATCAGCTTGTGTGACTAGATAATGGCTTGGGACACTATGTAAAATGAAGACGAGAACCTCATATATGAAAGTCCTTTTTCCCTTCATATTGTCAGGTTGTGGGCAGAACCTCGTACATCGGACTGCTGGGTTGTTAATATCCAGGGCTTAGGTTGGTTCTGTATTATGAATTAAATATATTGAAGTTAAGACGAAATGTTTTAGAGCAATCAAATCTGCATCTTCTACAACATATAAATTGTAAATTATTAAGAGCACTGAAGGTAATACTGAAAATATGTTTGGAAGGTGTTTCATTACTTGAGATATTATGTGACACTTACAATTTCTTGCTTGTTAGCCTGACACTAGATATGAATGTATCTGGTGTATTTTGAACAAGAGCTAGTCTGCCATCTTCTGACTATTTACCTAAAATGTTATTCTTTTGTGTATATTCAGATGTTATCCCACCTAAAACATGTTCCCCTTTTACTTAAACCACGGACCGAATCCTAAGATCCAAAAGCAGATGCCCACTGTGTGCTGTATGCAGACTCTCGGACGTTTAACGTATATGTCCGGAGTTCAAAGTTTTTGAGTACTGCGCATGCGCAGTAAATTTATAACTTAATCTACATATCTTTTCCATATGTAGATTGCATATATGCGGTCTTAAATCTATGTATGGAAAAGATACATAGATTACATTAATAGATTTACTGTGCATGCGCAGTAAGCAAAAACGTTAAACTCTGGACGTATATGTTAAATGTCCGGGAGTCTGCATATGGCCCTGTATCCTTGAATTTTCCATCATGTTTGCACTTAAAATGGCAGTGGACCGGGCGTTTGAATCAGTACGCCGTACGACAGCACTCCTATTCTGTAATACTAAGCATCTCCATTGGTAAGCTAATCCATCCAGCTGCTGTATTATGGTCTGTCGCTAAACAGATCATCGTGCCGGAAAACCACCAAAATGATGGTTGACCGTCAGGGTGTTCTGGTAAATCTGGTTTAAGTAATATGAGTGAGGTGCTACTATAATTAACTGTAACAATTAAATTACCTTTTGTTTTTTGTTTGTTTTTGAACACCTAGATATAAAGGTGAGGCAGAATCTTGCATTAAAAGCAGTTAGCATCATGATTAAAAACTTAGGACAGCAAATGGCGTGACAAAGCATTCGCAAATAATGTTAGTTAACACATTCACAACAGCGCAGGGGCAAAGTCTTGATCATTCACTCAGACACAGAGAACTTATTAAAGGCTGTAATTATGTACAATGGTGCTACGGTCACCGCCCACCATGGTGGAGTCTAACTTGGGCTTGGCCTTCACTAGAGCCCCTGATGGTTGGGACAGGCTAGTGTCTGGTACCCAGCAGGTTGCAGCCATTTGTGGCTTCCAGAATAACAACGAGGGTATGAGAGTCAAACATCATGCCAGGACTGGACATTACATAAATAGACAAGAAGACAAGACTGGATCACAACCTAGACCAACACTGAATATGATTGGGGAACAAATCCAAGACAGATGAGCAGACAGGAACTATACACAACACGACCGATAACCAGAACCCAGAAGTATCATGTCCATGTCCAAAACATAGGCAACAGTTTCCTGGGGCCTCATTTACAAAAAAGGCAGAGATTTCAAATTGTTCAATCTCGTGGAGATTTAGCTGCAATTTTTTTTCTGAAGTCGCGGGATTCACTAAGAATCGATTTAGCCGCGATTTAAATCAAATCACACGAGTTTCATCGATTTGAAAAGTGCTAAATCGCAGTGATTTTCAATAGAAAACCACCGCGATTAGCCCTTTAACAAATTGCGGCAAATCGCGGCAAAGTGCTGCATGGCTGAAAGCCATAGCCATGCTGTACTGATAGAATTACAAGGCTCAGGATTGATGAGCCTTGTAATAATATCAGTGGCAGCATGGTTAGGTTTCTAACCATGCGTAGGTGCGTGTAGTGTGTGAAAAAAAAAGTTACATTAAACATACATTAAAGATTTACACAAAGTATGCATGTAAACAAGAATTATTCCCTAACTAACAATGTTCCCTACTGTGTGCACTTACCTCCGGTGGTCATCTCTCCTAATCTAAGTGTAATGTATGCAGTGTATCGTGTGTAAAAGAATAAAATCTTTGAGCACTCACAGTTTGCAGACATCTCTCAGAGGAAGCGCTTCTGGCTGTGAAGAATGTTCATCTGTTGATTGAAGTGTTCAGCTTCAGTGGAGTCTCTGCTGCAGATGTCCAGGTCTCTTCTGATGTTGCCACGACGCTGGTAAGCTTCTACTGGGCATCCTGGCTGCTGCTTATGACGATGAGGTCGCTAGGGGGCAGTGTTTTTATAGTGGAGATGATGTCAGTTATATTGGTCCTCTACTGTTTCACGCGATTTGAGCCTTTCTAAATACCGCGATGTGACTTTAGAGGCTCAAATCACGCGATTTGTGGCGATTTCAATCAAATAGTTTTTTGTAAATGAGGCCCCTGGAGAGGACTGGGACAGGTACTAGGAGAACATGGCTGGTGCAGTGGGTTGAGTAAACAGGAGGATAGTACAGATACCAAGTAACTGAGAATGGATAGACATAAACAGATAAAGACAGAGGTAATAAGATCCAAGGTCATAGAGATAAATACACTGGTAAGAGGAAAGCAGGAAGCCAGATAAAGAACACAGAATGCAGGGTTAAGTTGATATATAGGTCTAATGTAACAAATGACAAAACAAGAAAAGACAAGGACCCTGCTGAAAGCAGGGATCTTTGAATGAACACAAGGAAATAGAACAGCAGAACAGATCATGAATGGAATCAATCCTGCTGCACTAAACCTGCAAGCAAACTAACAAAATGGCTAGAGCATACTATATAACCAGCAAGAGAGACTTCTCCCTGCTGCGTATTTAAACCCTGAACAGTCTATCAAAGCTGGAGAGCCTCCCAGCTCTGTTTGGTCTGAATCCTAGCTGTTAAGCACCAGCTGAGAGCTAGTAATCATGCTAGCACCTGGAGTAGAAGCTAGGGTTGTGCAGTTTACACAACAACCTGGCTTCTTAGCAACAGCTATGATTGCTGTCATGCAGTTCCTGAGAGAGCAGCATCCTAGCTACTTAGCAACAACAAGGATCTACTTAAGTAGCCAAGAGAGAAAGAGCTTATGCCACTGCAACTAGTGCAGTAGCACGTAACAAATGGGCTGTATCCAGAAATAGTAACAACAGGTGATTTCTGTATGTGACATACAAAAACCATCTGTCTTTATGTACAGCACGTGTGCTGTAAAATCATTTCTGCATTGGACGGCATGGGGGTCAGCCCACTCACCATGCATACGAGATACTCATGGAGGGTTAGCATACATGAGCTATCCCAAAGAGACCTAAAATGCTGTAACTATTACCTGAGCCAAAGTGCAGACAGAGTCCACCATCCAATCATTGAATATAATTTCTTCTGCTTCAATTTCCCTCTATCTTTTATATAGCCATAAAGAGTGGTTTGAGGGATGGTACTGATAATATGGTGTACAATGTCATTACCGAAGAAATGGGTGGTGCTTCCCCTCTGCCGCTAAAGTGGGAGGGGGGGGGAAGCATAGTAATTGTACAGTGTGGGAGGGATATCCCAAATTAGTGTGAATAAGCCAGGGGCGTCTTTTCCAACCTGAACTGTCCAACCCAGGGCTGACGCATTGCGGTAAGTAGGGGATGCGGTGCAGACAGGCGCCAGTCATTTACCCATTCCCCGTTGCAGCACTCTGCTGACAGGAGGGTCCCTGCTATCAGCCACCGCAGCAGTTACACAGTGCAGCTGATAGCAAACCCCCTTTCAGTTGCTGTTGTTTGCTATCAGCTGCTCTGTGTTCTGCCCGGCAGCTGATAGCAGGAACTTCCTGCACATATAGGAGCTCCTTCCTTGTGACACCAGCGTCACTAGGAAGGAGTAGAAGGAGCAGCAGTGCGCCGTGGAGGGAGGGAAGACTTCTGAGGTAAGTGAAATTAATAAATCCTAACATGCTGGAGTGGTTACAAATGGGTAATACTGGGGGGCTGGTGAGACATGATGGGGAATTGGGGGGGTTGAAGAGACATGATAGGGATCTGGGGAATACTGGGGGCTTGAAAGACATAATGGGGAGCTGGAGAGATATGATAGGGAACTGGGGGGCTGGAAAGACATGATAGGGAACTGGGGGCTGGTGACACATGATGGGGAGCTGGAGGGACATGCTGTAGAATACTGGAGGTCTGGAAAGACATAATGGGGAGCTGGAGAGATATGATAGGGAACAGAGGGGCTGGAGAGACATGATAGGGAACTTGGGGCTGGTGACACATGATGGGGAGCTGGAGGAAAATGCTGTGGAATACTGGGGGGCTGGAGAAATATGATAGGGAACTGGGGAGGTGGCTGGAGAGATATGACGGAACTGGGGAGCTGGGGAGATATGTTGTGCATCACTGGGGGTCTGGAAAGACATAATGGGGCATTGAGGAGCTGTTGAGATATGTTGTGCAGTACTGGGGGGCTGGAGAGACATAATGGGTAGCTGGAGAGATATGCTTTGCAATACTGGGGGGATGGAAAGACATAATGGGGATCTGGGGTGCTGGAGACACATGGTGGGAGGCTTGAGAGACATAATAGTGAACTGGAGACATGTGATGGGGGGCTGGAGTGACATGATTTGGGAATACTGGGGGGCTGGAAACACATTATAAAGATACTGGGAGCTAGACAGATGATGGGGGGCTGGAGTGACATGATTTGGGAATACCGGGAGACATTTTTATTCCTGTGAATGGGTGGGTAGGGGGCCCCTGTTCTTTGCTTTGCCCAGGGCCTACAATTCTGTTAAGATGGCCCTGGCGTAAGCTACCATAAAGCCCACACAAGAGAGCATGGACAGACAGGCTTTCCATGGAGTCTGGATCCGGTCCTATGTGCTCTGGGCCGTTGTAGATAATGCTGCGGATAGTCAGAACTGCACTGTGGTGAAATGAATGAGCAGATGGAAAACTGGTTGTAGTAGTGCTGCAAATGAAGATGTTGAACTGCAATACCTCTAGCAGTTGGAGCTTTGATGCTTGAAGATTAAGTAGCACACTTGAGGAAGCATTATGTTGGCACCAATAGTGCAATCAAGGCTTGAACAGCACACTGTAGCAGATGGAATGCAGGTCACTGTAGTGCTGTGACTTGAATAACCACCGGGCTGTTGCTTGGAGAGGAATACTGGAACTAGTCTTATTATTATTATCATTTATTTGTAAGGTGCAACAAGGTGTCTGCAGCACCATACAAAATACAACAAAAGGTGTAATGCCGGTCACAGTAGTGCCGAGGCTTGGATACAACTGCACCTACTACTTGTAGGGAGAAAGCTAAAACCAGTAATGTGGTTGAAATAAAGCAACATGCTGATGCAGAGGTACACTGTTCTAACTGTGCTGCACACAGAATGGACAGACACAGGGAATATATCACAAGGAATGTCAGGAACTCAATCAAAGGAAGAATAGTCTCACACAGAGACTCAGGAACCAGGAACAATGGGGCTGATCCAGCCCTACACTGCCCGGCGGTAATACGCCAGGCGTAAGCGTAAGATCGGCTTAAAAGCCGATCTGCGCATGCGTCAGATGTTGCCCGGCGTAGCTACGGCAACGCCCAACCGTAGCAGCAGCGTAGTAACACTGGAGGGGGCGTTACCCTCCATTACTACGCTGCAGTTAGTTCAGGTAGGCGGGGGGAGGGAGGGTAATGAGGCTGGGAGGGCGGCGTTAGCGTAGCCTTCAGTCGGAGTAAGTGACTGTTAATACACTGGGGCAAGGGGGAGTGTCGGGGGAGTGCAGCAATGGTAGACCGCTCAGTGTACCATCGTATTTCTGGATTAGACCCAATGTACTTGTTGCACTGCCCAAATGGGACTGTGCAATTGATTTAAATAGGGTACTCTAGGTGCTCATTGGCTGCCAGGTAGTCAGGGAGACTGCATACAACATGGTCACAACAATGAACCAAACAACTACCTGACTCTGGATCACGGATCAACCAGGACTCAGGAAACACTGGGGATGCGTGACTGAGCAGGTCATGTTGGAGGTCCAGGACCAGCGTGGTGTTACAGTCTCCAAGGAAGGATTCTCACCAGAACACAGAGTCTAAACCAGGGCCAGGTACTACTAGAGCCCCTGATGGTGTGGTTAGTCATGGCTGCTAGAACCTTATAGGTCACGGCCCCCAGTAATAGCCTCCAAGGGAGACCTGCAGCGTAGGCACCTTAGGCCTGATCCAGAGCTACAATGGCCCACTGGCCATAAGTACGGCCAGCGTAGCTCTGGTGCACTACCCCTGTCACTCCCCCTGTGTGAGCGTAATTACACACAGTTATGCCGGCTGAAGGCTACCCTGACTAGGTGCGTAATGACTGAAACCAGCCCTCCCCTCCTAATTACCCTCCGTCCCCCCGCCCAGCTTTGGAGGAAGCTGCCCGCCCCTTCGTCTGTAACTACGCTGTTTGACAGGAACCCAAGCACACAGAAATACAGGCTGGAACCCTTATACACTGCTGTACAGACTGGAACTGTTGCACACAGCTATAATACAGAATGTAACTTTTATATACTGGTACACAGACTGGAACCCTTCACACTGACACAGGGCAGATATGAATGACAGGGTAATGACCTAGAGGTTGTGCAGGGTATAATGAAATACCACAGAGGTGGTACAGATAACAACAAGGTCTGCAGGTAGACAACCTGAACTACAGATAGAGGACAACACCTGGATGGACAACAGGTCCCAGGAGGGCAAGGAAAGCGGGACACGCTGACAGATGGAACACAGGACACCGCTATACAAGGGAGCAGAGTCTGATGGGCTGACTCACGCTCACGAGTACACATTGAGAGATGGAAAACACAGTGGCAACAAATACCGGAGAAAGACACATGGAGAACAACACATGGTGATATGGTAAACACCGAGTGACAACTACAAACAGATGGAATGGAGCAAGTGCACTCTGGCACGCTGTGACAGGCGGACTCCTGCACACTGTGAGATGGCAAACATAGTGTGCATGCACAGGAAAGGAGCAGATGTAATCACTCACCTGGCAGGCATGGACTGGGTGAGATGACACATACACACACACAACACTTAGCAGAGGGGAATAAGCGGCACCTAGAACAAAGATCTTTCTTTAAAGTGGCAGGTGCAGCATAGTCACCAACTTGAAATTGCAATAATAGATAATGGAACAAAGTACAGTTGTTAGTACCGGACTTCACTAAGCCTTCCTTACGTGTTTCGTTCCACCAGGGAATTTCATCAGAGGAGTAAAAGGCAGTGATACTGCCTTTTACTCCTCTGATGAAATTCCCTGTACTTTGTTCCATTATCTATTATTGCAATTTCAAGTTCGTGACTATGCTCACCTGCCACTTTAAAGAAAGATCTTTGTTCTAGGTGCCGCTTATTCCCCTCTGCTAAGTGTTGTGTGTGTGTATGTGTCATCTCACCCAGTCCATGCCTGCCAGGTGAGTGATTACATCTGCTCCTTTCCTGTGCATGCACACTATGTTTGCCATCTCACAGTGTGCAGGAGTCCACCTGTTGTACTCCTTCTGTTGTTGTTTCCACTCATTGTTTACCATCTCACCCTGTGTTACTCTCTGTGAGTTACTCTCCAGCATCTGTTGCTACCACTGTGCATTCCATCTCTCAGAGTGTACTGGTGAGCGTGTATTTACCACTGTGTGTTCCATCTCTCAGTGTGTACTCGTGAGTGTGTGTCAGCCCACCGGACTCCGCTCACCCATATTGCAGTGTGCTGTGTTCCATCTGTCAGCGTGCCTGCTCTCATTACCCTACTGGAACCTGTTGTCCATCCAGGTGTTGTTATCTACCTGAGGGCCTTGTTGTTATCTGTACCACCTTTGTGGTTTTTCATTTATTTCCTGCGCTATCCCTGGATCTTTCCCCTGTCAATCTTGTCTGCCCAGAGTCAAAGTAAGGGGTTGAAGTCTGTAAATCTGAGTGCAAGGGTTCCAGTTTGTGTACCGGTATATGTGTTCCAGTCTGTATATCTGTGTGCACAGGTTCCAG
>WWET01000933.1:357082-369698 GCA_011038615.1 Limnodynastes dumerilii
AAAAATAATAATAATTATTATTATTTGTATATAAAATATTTATTATATAATTTTATAATGCAAAATCTTAATTATAACATTAATTTCTATAGACTCCAATGTATTAATCATAACTACTGCATGGTATATTGATTTTGTTTTTTTCCTCTAATGATTAATTATGGAGAAAATGCAGGATATCTGTCCAGAGGCATTCTGTGGAATGCCTAATGGAAATTTTATAGAAATATATGTTTATTAAATGAAACATGATCGCAAGGCAGAAAATACAACCCCCTACGTGGTGAACTTACATACATCGACCACAATGGAGAGAGAATGAAAATATTAAGAAAAACTCTCCCTCTTTTCTTTCTATGTCTCTCTCCTGCATTTACTACACCCAAATAGTGAAGAAACCAGTGCTTTTCATAGTTGAGCTGTAGTTTTCCTGGCAGTGTTGCCCCTTATATTTTTTTTATTTTGGTAGGAAGTTAGAAGAGCTCTGCAAGATTTTTCTCTGTCTACCTGTTCCTGGTGATCCTTAAGGCTATCCTTTCCTGCAAAGCACTAGAGCAGGAAGCTTCTAAATTGAGATTACTGGAGTATAAGTGTTGTAAAATAGGAAGACTGGGTATTGCAGGATGGATAAATGGCATTGGGCTAGATTTACAAAGCTGCAGGAAAGGAAAAGTGTATGTGTCTCCCATAGCAACCAATCAGATTCTAGCTCTCACTTTCTTATTGCATAATCTGATTGGTTGCTATGGGTAATATCTCCACATTTCCTTTCTAGCAGCTTAGTAAATCTAGCATTATGTTTGGTACTATATCTGTAAAGATCATGTCATGGAGAAGTGAGGTGATACTGACCACATATAAAGCTAGAGATCAAAATGGAGTCATTCATACAGAAGCACTGTGCACTCTTACTATGCAAACAGGTTGGTACATTGTGTGATATAGAGCTCTAGCCCTTATGTATCAATCCCCAATATCCTATAAAGTGTAAGCATGTGGGCAAGCCCTCTCACCTACCTAGACTTTAAAGACTGCATGTATGCAATCTACATAACGAAACTCTACGTAGATAGTGTAAAATATTTCCTATGCATGCGTAGTAGCTAGAATCACAAAATTAGGCATGTATGTAAAAAATTACATTGTTGTGAATCCGGCCCCAAATATGCCACTCAGGAATACATTTTCTGAAGTAAGAGTAACCAGCGGTGAGTGGGGAGTATTTTACAAACCCCAACCATTATCCTAATCCTCACCATACCTTTCTCCTTCCATTATGCTAACTCTAACCCTTCCTTCCCCACAGCCTGACCCTTACCTTCCCCTTCTCAGATCCATCCCCTCCCTGCAGCCTAACCCTTACTCTCGTCTTCTCCAATTCTTTCCTCCTCGCAGCCTAACCCTAAGATTCCCCTTCTATGATGCATCCCATTCCCACAACCTAACCCTAAAACTCCCTTTCTAACCTCTATCCCCTCCCCGCAGCCTAAACCTAAGGATTCCTTCCCCACTGTTACGGCCCTGGTAAATTCTGGGTCAGTCTCGGGTTCAGGAGGGGTTGGCGGAGAGCTGGAGTCGAAACAGAAACTGGGAGGCCGTAGGTAATGCTTGTGCATAGGTGAAAGACAGAGTCAGCACAAGGGAAGTATGCAGCAGGCTGGACTGATGAAGACAGCGAGCTGGACTGGAGTAGACAGCGAGCTGGACTGGAGTGAGTGGTTGCACCACTTATACAAGTATAATATGCATGGTCCTACCTTTATGAGTGACGTCTGAATACCAAACAATCGCTAGGTATGAGGTACGCATGGCTTATTAATGCGCCTTCCAAAACTACGGACGAGGCCCAGGCACTTTGAATGTTAACATCTCCTCTATCTATTGAAATGGATAGCAACAGCAGGCTTGAACTGTATGGCAACAGCAGGCTGAAATGGATAGCAACAACAGGCTTGAACTGTATGGCAACAGCAGGCTTGAACTGGGTATCAACAGCAGGCTTGAACTGCAGGGAAAAGTTAAAGCCGGAAAAGAACAGGGACAATCTGGCTTGGTGAGGGTTGAGGCAGTGGGCGGTATGGAGATATAGCAGATTTTTGTGGTAGGTTAGTACAAAGAATCGATGGACAGCTCCCTCCAAAAGATGCCGCCATTCCTCCAGAGCGAGTTTAATTGCCAGAAGCTCCTTCTCCCCAATGGCGTAATTCCTTTTGCAGCCTGGAATTTCTGAGAAAAGAAGGCACAGGGATGGATCTTCCCATCAGAAAATCTCTGAGAGAGTATGGTCCCTACTCCCTCAGACGATGGATCTACTTCCACAATGAAAGGGAGAGAGAGATCTGGTTGGCAGAGGACAGGGGCTGATGAGAAGGCTTCTTTTTACTGCTGGAAGGCTGAAATGCTTTCAGAAGGCCTCTTAGAGGGATTGGACCCTTTAAGAGTCAGAGAAGTGATGGGTGAGACAATGGTGGAGTAGTTCTGAATAAACCTCCGATAGAAATTGGTGAAGCTGATGAACCACTGGACTGGGGCCAGTCAAAAATTGTCCTTGCACTTTGGCAGAGTCCATCCGGAGTTCAGAGCCCAACAAGATAAATCCAAGGAAAGCAACCTCTTTAACCTAGAAGACACACTTCTCCAACTTCCCGTACAACTGATTGTGATGGAGCTGTGAAAGTACCTCTCTGACTTGGATCCATTGTTCATCCAGAGTTCGGGAGAATATGAGGATTTCGTCCATATATATATAATGACTGACTGATTAAGAAGGTCTCTGAAGATCTTGTTCACAAAGCTCTGGAACAAAGCTGGGGCGTTGCTAAGTCCAAAGGGCATCACAAGATATTCGTAATGCCCGTCTCGGGTGTTGAAGGCAGTTTTCCATTCATCTCTGGAATGGATCCAAATGAGGTTATACGGCCCTCAGAGGTCCAGCTTTGTGAAGACTTGAGCGCCTCGGATACGGTCATACATCTCAGATAGAGGCAATGGATACCGATTCTTGATAGTAATGTTATTGAGGCCTCGGTAATCTATGCAGGGGCGTAGACCTCCGTCTTTTTTCTTCACAAAGAAAAACCCGGCACCGGCCGGAGAAGTGGAGGGACGGTTGAAGCCTCGTTGTAGATTTTCGGAGATGTAGGCAGACATGGCGTGGCTTTCTGGAATGGATAAGGGATAGGTCCAACCACGAGAAGGAGTTGAACCTGGAACTATATCAATAGGACAGTCCCACGGACGATGAGGAGGTAATTTTTCAGCAGCCTTTTTGGCAGAAGACATCAGCAAAGTCCTGATATTGGCTTGGGATCTGGGATTGCTCAGTACGCTGTGTTTAATGCTGGGGCACAATTCTGGGCAGACACAAGGCCCCAACTGAGGATTTGAGAGGTAACCCAATCACTATGGGGGTTGTGAGCTTGCAGCCATGGTAGACCAAGGATGATAGGAGAAGTAGCTTCCGCAAGCACTAGGAGTTGGATAGTTTCCGAGTGGAGGGCCCCGACGTTGAGTGTCAGAGGAATGGTTTGGTGAGAGACGGATCCTCCAGGAATTCGGCTTCCATCTACCGCTGTGAGATATGTGGGAGCAGTAAGAGGTTCAACTGGAATTTTAATTTCTTTTACCACTTTGGCAGTAATAAAATTATCAGCAGCCGCAGAGTCCAGAAGGGCGAGAAGTTCGATCCGCTGAGTTCCCAGAATTACAGTCAAAGGGATTAAACAGTCATGGTGGTTTGAGGATCGAATAGAAACTTCTGCACTGGTCTCCTCGGAACCAGTCAGGAGCGGGTGTTTCCCGGACGCTTGGGACATTGCAAACATGTGTGTCCAGAGTTACCGCAGTGGAAGCAGATATTGTCTTTAATTCTAGGCTGTCTCTCTCGGGGAGGAAACCTGGGATGAGGAAGAGTGGAAATCCTTGGATTTGTAGTCTTACTCCGTTCAGAGCGACGCTCCTGTTGCTGAATATCAAGTCTCACACAGGTGAAGATGAGAGAGTCAAGCGTATAGGGAGTGACACAAGACAGTAGTCCGTCCTTGATCGGGTCTGAAAGGCCCTCTAGAAAAATAGACATAAGAGCCTCCTCATTCCATGAAAGCTCAGAGGAGAGGGTGCAGAATTGTATAACTTATTCACCGACTGACAAGTCCCTCTGGCGGAGGCGGAGTAAGTCAGAAGCAACAGAAAGCAGTGTGCCCCGCTTCATCAAAGATGATTCGAAAAATCTTTAGAAACTCTTCAAGTGTAGAAAGAATAGGACTGGATTTTTCCAAAAGCAGTGAAACCCATGCCAGGGCTTTGCCGGACAAAAGAGAAATTATATATGCTATTTTAGCCTTCTCTGACGGGAAGTTCTCTGGTTGGAGTTTGAAGTGCAATTTGCACTGGTTGAGGAACCCACAGCAAAGTACTGGATTCCCATCAAACTTGGCTGGAGTGGAAAGGGGAAAACGAGATCCACTGGCAGACGATGCGATGACTGGAGTCAATGTCTTGCCATATGCCATCATAATCTGTTGGAAGGTTCCCATCTGGTTAATGATGTGCTGTAAGCAGGAAACAACTTGATTCATGGTAGCCTCCTGAATCTGGACTCTTTCTGCGATATCAAATCCTAGAGCCCCTTCCTAAGGGTGTTGCCCGGACTGATTCATTTGGCGAGAACAAACTATCATGGTCCTGGTAAAGTCTGGGTCAGTCTCGGGTTCAGGAGGGGTTGGCGGAGAGCTGGAGTCGAAGCAGAAACTGGGAGGCTATAGGTAATGCTTGCGCATAGGTGAAAGGCAGAGTCAGCGCAAGGGAAGTATGCGGCAGGCTGGACTGATGAAAACAGCGAGCTTGACTGGATTAGACAGCGTGCTGGACTGGAGTAGACAGCGAGCTGGACTGGAGTAGACAGCAGGCTGAACTGGATAGCAACAGCAGGCTGAACTGGATAGCAACAACAGGCTTGAACTGGGTAGCAACAGCAAGCTTGAAATGTATAGCAACAGCAAGCTTGAACCGTATGGCAACAGCAGGCTGAAATGGATAGCAACAGCAGGCTTGAACCGTATGGCAACAGCAGGCTGAAATGGATAGCAACAGCAGTCTTGAACTGTATGGCAATAGCAGGCTTGAACTGGGTAGCAACAGCAGGCAATCCAGAAGCTGCAGGGTTAATGCAGCTTTGACTTGGAGCATACAGGCTTGATTGCAGAAGCAGCTGTGTCAGGATGAGCTAGCTAGGCAGACCTTGGCTGGAGAAGTAAGCAGAGCAGTAGCACAGAGAACCAGGCACCTCTGATGGACAAAGTTGTTCTGGCAATGCATGGACTGTGCATAGGGTTTAAATAGTTTGCACTTGTCCTGGGTTGGCTAAGCCGATCATGTGCTGCCCCTAGCTTGGATCTGATTGGCTGCTGTGGCACATGTGATCTAATCCAACATGGCGGCGCCCATGCAGCCGGAGGACGCCGGAGCTTGGTACCAGGACCGCACCACCGAAGAGTCTGCAGGGAGCAGAGGAGACTGAGAAAACATGCCACTACTGAGAGTGGCACCTCCGAAGGAGCAGAGAGCGGGGACGATCAGGGAGTGTGGCAGCAAGACGGCCCCTGACACTGTAAGTCCGGCGGCATCTGCCGCCGAGTGTGACACCCACAAAGTCCATTAACCTGTCAAGTGTCACGTTGGGTAGCATTGTGTGCTATGGCAGATGTTGCAACAAGTCCAGAAGTCAGAAAGGTAATAAATAGGTAAGTTTCTTAAAAATAGATTAATTATAAAAATATTCAAATTAGTGACATTTTTGAAATAAAGATAGCTGACAATAAGCTGTTGGCTCTGTGTATTTCTAAAATGTAAATTTCAGGGCAGCGAACAGAACCCCATTGTTAGCTACACACTAAGGGCCTGATCCAGACCTACGCTGAACGTACCACCGATGCACGACAATAGGCACTCCCCTTGCTCGTACATAGTTTTGCATCCATATGCTCGCCAAACCCTACCCTAACTTTTCAGTTCGTTCCCGCAGCTGTGCATACGTTCAGTGCGTATTAACGACGCTTAGCATGTCCATACTGTACAATTTAAATGGCTCCCCCCGCCTATATTCCTTAACTCCAGCATCCATACGAGCTTCGTACTATAAACATGCCCCTTCGTAGGTATAAATGCAAAGAATACGGACGCCCGAATCGCCACTACGAAAAATATTGTGTAACTACTGGAAATTGTCACTAGGAGCATGCGCATTGCGTTTTTTCTGCCGATTTTACGCTTACGATCAGCGTTAGCTAGCAAGCATGCGTAGGTCTGGATCAGGCCCTAAGTTCCCAACCACATATATAAACACTAGGGTCAATTTAGTCAGCAGCCAATTAAATATTTACTTGTAGTGTGGTTCATGTACTTTTTTTTTCCTGCTGGTGTCAATGCTTGGGTGCAAGGAAATCAGAGAACCTGGAGGAAACCCACACAGGCAACATACATTCTTCACAGAGATGCTAATCACTGAGCCACCATGCCGCCTTACAACTATTGGTGAGGCTGAAAGAGTATAAAATGGTGTCCCACATCTGAAATATTAAATGCATTAGCTGGATCATAAGTAGGTAGCAATTCCCAGCACTGCTGCTTGATCAGTCTGAAGAGCATGTTTTATCCTTTATGGCATTTTAGGCATCTATTTGAAGGGGGATGCGGTCATGTATTTTCTACTTACCTGCTTATTGGTAGGGAGCTCGACACCACTGGATTGCTGGACATTACATCGACAGTGACATCGGATTGATGATTCTAAACTCTAAATTACTCAATGTCAACTTGAGATGACATACAGTATTAAACTTTTAGCCATAGGTTAGGATACATAGAAACATACATAGAAAGTGACAGCAGATAAGAGCCACATGGCCAATTCACTCTGCCCATTTGTTTATTTAAAACTATACTGACGTTAGACCCTTAATTTAGTTTAAGATTTAGGATCTCCTTATATTTATCCCAAACATGTTTAAACTGTTCTACTGTATTAGCCTCAACCACCTCAGATGGGAGAATATTCCACTTATCTATCACCCTTTCAGTGAAGTAATTATTCTGCACGTTTCCTTTGAATCTACCACCCTCCAGTTTATATTCATGCCCTCGTGTTCTATTACACCTCTTCCTTTAAAAATTAACACCCTCCTCTAGCCGGTCACAACATTTGATATATTTGAAAGCTGCTATCATATACCCCCTCTCCCTTTTCTGCTCCAAGCTACACATGTTTAGTTCCTTTAGCCTTTCTTGGTATGTTTTGTGACACAGGCCATGGACCATTTTAGTTGCTCCTCTTTTGCACAGTCTCTTATGTATTTATGTCTTTCTGAAGATATGGCCTCCAGAACTGAACACAGTATTCTAGGTCGTACTAACGATCTATAAAGGGGCATCACTACTTCTCTCTTTCTGCTACTAATTCCTCTCCCTATACAATCAAGCATCTGACTTGCCTTTCTCATTGCTTTGTTACATTGCTTGGCTACCTTTAAGTCACATGAAATAATGACTCCAAGATCCCTTTCCTCTTCAGTAGTTTCTAATGTAATGCCATTAATGCTATATTGTGCTTTTGGGTTTTTGTGCCCCAAGTGCATGATTTTGCATTTTTTGGCATTAAACTGCAGTTGGCACACTCTTGATCATTCCTCCAGCCTACCTAGATCACCCCTCATATTGTATACCCCTCCTGGCGTGTCTACCCTGTTACATATCTTTGTGTCATCTGCAAAAAGGCAAATTTTAACCCTCGATACCACAAGCAATATCACCTATAAAGATATTAAATAGCACTGGTCCAAGTACAGAACCCTGGGGTACTCCACTGGTTACCTTAGCATCCCCAGAATGGATTTCATTTACTGCAACCCTCTGCTGTCTATCCTGTAAACAAGATCGTATCCATGCAACTATCTTTAAGTCCAATCCCAAAGTTTCCAGCTTATTTAACAGTCTGTGATGTGGCACAGTGTCAATAACCTTACTAAAATCTAGATAAGCTATGTCTACAGCTCCCCCTTTATCTAATACTTTACTGACCCAGTCAAAAAATTCATAAGATTTGTTTGACATGATCTTCCCCCAGTGAATCCATGCTGCTTAGGATCCTGTAAGTTACTAGATTTAAGATACTGTACAATTTGTTCCTTTAATAGTGTTTCCATCAATTTCCCTACTACTGATGTTAGACTCACTGGTCGGTAGTTTGACACTTCTTCCCTACTTCCACTTTTATGCAGAGGGATGACATTTGCTATTTTTCAGTCCTCTGGAATCACCCCAGTTATTAGTGACTGATTGAATAATTCAGTTAATGGTTTTGCCAGCACCCCTCTAAGCTCTTTTAGTATCCTCGGATGTATACCATCAGGTCCCATGGATAGGACAGTTAGTGTAAGGCTGCGGTGAGGGGTCAGTAATGGTTATACTGCTGTGAGTGGATGGTTATGTTTAGGTTGGAAGCTGTTAAGTAATGGTTAGGGTTAGGCTGTGGTTAGGCTGCTCTTAGATGAAGAGATGGTTAAAAAGGATGTATTGAGAAAACAATTAGAGTAAGGCTGTGTTAAGGGGAAGGTTAGGGTTAGATGAGGAGATGGAGGGTTGGGCTGTGGTCAGACTTTTAAATCTAAACACTAAGCTTCATATAATAATACTGTCCACCTTAGTGTTGTCAGTAAAAAAAATCCCGCCCAGTTCATTTTTTTTATATTATTAATTTTCATAATGTTGTTGAGTGTTGAAAAAAATTATATTAGTGCTTGTTTACCGCACCTATTGGAAGGGTGAATGATTAATTTCCATTAGAGCTAAATTACCTTATCCTATATTAACAACAATGGAGGGATAAACACAGCGAAAATGGAATAATTGTATATATTTCTATAGGTAAGTAAATGATTGAATTCACTTTAGAACAGCTACCAAGTAAATAAATAGAAAGGTTTTACATTCAATGCATATTAAAATTGAACTGAATATAAAATTAAGGATAAAATGTAACAACTGCTGCAATAAGATACAGCATACTGGCAAAAAGCTACTAAGTAGCAGCGCTCCTGAATAGTGTATGTTCACAGGCTCAATCACATTAGGAACTTGAGATTTACTTATAGTTTGTCACTTAATTGAGGAAAGATATTGTAAGTAGAGAGTAATGTTGATAAACAATCCTTCGATCTTAAGGCTGGTGTAAATCAGGGAATCATATTAGCAGTATCAAGTCCGCAAAAAAGTTGGATCCCAATTGAAATGATAAAGGAGGTGAAAAAGTACACTGTGATGAAATTTTTCGCTGTGTTTATCCCTCTATTGTTGTTGTTTTTTGTCGGGGAAGTTGCAAAATATTCCCCCTCACAGATGAATCTATTAATCGCCAGAGACCCTCCCTCTTCTTTTTCCTTTAGCTCAGTGTTGGCTAACCTGTGGCACTCCAGATGTTGTGAAACTACAATTCCCATCATGCTTTGTCAGGTATCCACTACGCTTTTGCAGTTAAGGCATGCTGGGACTCATAGTTTCACAACACCTGGAGTGTCACAGGTTAGCCAACACTGCTTTAGCTTATCCTATATTACCTTTGACTAAAATACTATTACATCCTCTTAAGATATTGTTCATTAGTTTGCTATTTACCGTTATTGAATAAAATGTATATATATTTTGAACACCATAAAAAAAGCTTAAAGAAATATATATGTTTAGAAGCATGTCTGGGATAGCAGCTGAGAGGGTGTGCTGTTCCAGAGTAGCTGTTTTGGAGACTTGGGGACCTCTGTGGTGAGTTTTGCTCTCAATTTAAAAATACATGATATATGACCCAAAGTTGGGACTCTGACAGTTTTAGAGTTAGGACCACAAAAACAGAGAAACCTTGTAAGTGGCTGGTGGCTTATCATATATTTGCAAATGTATGTAACTTATCTCTCTAGGTTTTATTTTAAAGATAGGGGGCCAGATTTACTAAGCTGTGGTTTTGGATAAGTGAATATGTTGCCCATTGCAACCAATCAGATACTAGCTCTCATTTACCTATTACATACTAGAGAATGTGAGCTCGAATCTGATTGGTTGCTATGGGCAACATCTTCTTTTTGCCAAACCCGCAGTTTAGTGAATCTGGCCAAGAATGTCATAGTTAGTTACTTGTTAATGCAAGAGTGTTGGGGTGCTTATTTTGTATCTGTGTAGATTTCCCCATATATTTCTAGCACCTGCTCTAGATTAATTTATAAATTGATTTCAGCAACCACCATTTTGTGTTTATATATATTTAATCTTAATATGGGAATGTTCTATATTCTTTTCTTGCCTCTTATTTATATCCTATACAGCAACCTATAGGTTAGAGTAGGTACATTTTTACTTTATTGGGATGTGAAAATCATGAAAAAACATATGTAGTAAATGAAATGAACCTTCTCTTGGGAAAACGATTTACAGTTTCAATTTAGAACTATGGGTAGAACTATGAACAGAAAAACAGCAGCATTACTTTACCTTATTGTAGATTATGACATGATCTTGGTAACCTTAAGATAATGAAAATCAGGTTTACAGTAGAGCGCATGCATGCATTACATAATGGATTTGACATAAACATGTGAATGTCATTAGTCTATAACTATGCTGTGGCTCCGAACCAATAGGAGCATTGAGAGGATTATGATGTCTGTCTTGTTCTGTTTATTCATTGTAACTACAGTACCAAGTCTTAATTTGATATTTCATACTTTTTCCTGCCCTCTCTCACACTGTTTTGCAATTTGATTTGCAGGATGAAAATCTAGCAAAACCAGAAAAAGGTCATAAGCTTCTAAGTATATTAAGATATATATTTTTTAAACTGCACTTATCATGAGACCATACCGAGAACAGGAATCAGGCAATGGGGTCTATTTACAAACTTCATTTTCATATGATAAATGCCGGAACTGAGTTTTACACTCCGCTCCCAGCTGAACACTAATGCCAGCTCAGGCTGGCGTTAGTGCAATTATCCCAGCGATGTCCCCATATTCCCCCCTTTTCCTCAGGGAGTGGAAAAGGGGAGACCGCTGGGATAAATCACTGTATGTACATTTAAAAAAAATAAAGTAAAAAAAAATGTTATGTTTTTTTTTTTTTTACTAAATAAATACATTTAAAATATTAATAACAAAAAATAAAGTAAAAAGAAAAACTCACCTCCGGGAGACGCGTCTGACTCTGAAGATCTCAGAGTCCCGATATGAAGACACTGTGCATGCGCAGTGTTTTTCATGTCAGGATTTTCAATTTTCAAAGTCCCGCATGGGAGTCTCTGCTCATGCGCAGGACTTCATTCATACGAATGAATGAAGTCTCCTGCGATGAGCCCAGAGATCATCGCGGGACCTCGCCGGAGAGGTGAGTATTAGTAAATTTAATAAATGAAGCTGCCAGGCTCACTGCGAGCCGAAGAGAGCCAGGAACAGCTTTGTTCATTAAAAACAAAGCTAATAGTAAATATTAGAAGACATTTCTGCTCCATAGTGCTTACATTCTAAATTTGAGTTGGAATAGCTAGGACTGAATGTGGAGTAGTGAATGCAATGGCTGGTTGTGCTTGTGCCAAAATGCCTGCTATATAAAACTCAAAGTACCAATACTCTCCCAACTTCCATGAGCTTCACTTGTATTGTGCTGATTTTTGGAACACACACACACTCTGCAGACTTTCCTATAATTCCTCCATGATTCAATTAGAAGCCTGTCCCTGAGAGTGGGAGGGGCTATAATACAGATGCATGAATGTCTGGATGGTGCGGAAATTTTGTTCAGGGATTCGATCATATCTCAAGTCTGCATGAAGCCCAATGTGTGTCTATATGTCAGGCTTCAAGTAGAAATGTTAGAGTCATCTGCATAGTGGGGTGCAGGGGCATACTAAGAAATGTACAGATGTGTAGGTAAAAGCTGACAGTAGAGGACTTTGAAGGTAAGCACTAGCAGCACATTGCAAGTGATCATAGATATCAAGAGGAACAAGAAGTTACTGTATATATATAAAAGATTCTTCACCAGATAATATATAAGAGGACAGAATTTGTAAAATGCTTTTTATTTTCAAATAATGGACTGGAAATAAGAGGAAATCAACTGAAAATGTATTCTTGAGTGGCAGGTTTCATCTTTTGAAACCAAAGGCGTAACTAGGGTAAATGGAAGCCGGGCCAAATACCAAAAATGCCCCAACCCCCCTCCCCTTCCCTGCCGTTAATTGTTAATTTCGTTTTTTATTGATATATATTAAATACATAGTAAGGGGTGTCACATCTTGTTTTTTGGGTGGGAGGGAGTAAGAATTTAGCTCTCCCCTTGGTGCCCCCATCTCACCTTGTTGCGTCCCTCCCACCTTGTTGTGTAATAGGTATGATTGTGCCGCCGCAAAACAACGGTATGGCGCATTATCAACCGCTCGGAGTGCAGCTGTGCATTCAAGTTTAAACCACTTTATATATATATATGATTAAACCAATATATATATATATATATATATATATATATATACACACACACACACACACACACATGTACACACACATTATATACACTCCAGTGCACG
>WWET01000933.1:384341-395069 GCA_011038615.1 Limnodynastes dumerilii
TCTGTACATTGTGTAATGTGTTCATGCTCTACTAATGCATTGTATGCTATTATTACTATGAGATCTGTACATTGTGTAATGTGCTCTACTAATGCCTTGTATAATGCTATTACTTGTAGATCTGTTCCTTCAAAATTATACTACTATTTTATTGTGTGAAAGTAATAACTTATAAAACACCTATAAAAAAAATCAGAACAGGACTTGTTACAGCCAATAATCAATGCATTTCCTTAATGTAGAATTTATTATCATTTTCAAATCTACATGATAAACGTCCTGCTTTCACAGAGAACATTAATGGATGTCTTACGTCTTGGCAGTCAGATAGTACGACCATATTATCAGTATTGTCATTTTACATATGTTTTATTTTTTAACAGTGCATCATATTAAGTAGCTCTTTACAATTTTACACACATCAATCTCTGCCACATTACAGTCTAATTCCCTAACACACACTCACACTCACACACACTCACTCACTCACACTCTCTCACACACACTCACATACACACACACACTCACACACACACTCACACACACACACTTACTCACTCACACTCTCTCACACACACTCACATACACACACTCACACACACACACACACTCACTCACACTCTCTCACACACACTCACATACACACACTCACACACACACACACACACACGCTAGGGGTAATTTTTGCCTTGTGTAGTATGACATTGTGGGCGGGTCAGGAGAAGAGCTTGGGCAGGACGCGGCGGAGCTTATTTGCTGTGTTTTCAGGCTCCAAAAGGCTTGCAGCTATGATAATATACCCCACATGTATTACACTCATTGGAAACCCTCCTTTCAAAATCCTGCGTTTGCCACTGGGATGTACAGAAACACTGTGCCAAGTCAAGTGCCCTCCATCCTGGTCAAAATGCAGACATAACAAAGATTATTTTACGTTAAAATATTTGCACCTACAGCAGGTCATGTCTAAGTAAGGGGGACACTTCTTAAGAAGTCACTTTAGTACCTGTCAGCTTTATTGTTGTGTAAAGATATGGAATCGCTGCTAGTGCATTGTGTGGTTATATTGTCCTGTAAATACATTTCCTCATTGCTTTAGAGCATATACTCTGCAACTGAAGCTTACGTTCCACTTCTATCTGTTTGTAACCTTTTCATACACATTACACAGCCCAGCATTTGCAGAGCGTATCTGGAGACGTTGCAGCAGAGAGCTTGCTCCTTTGTGTCCATACGCTGCCTGCCATTATTTACTTCCCATCCAGGTGCTCTGCTTACTTGCGCTTGTGGGTTGCACGTAAAAGATCTATTGTGCCGCGCAAGTACGGCATGCAGGTTGCACTACCATTTGCGCTCAGATCTGGATCGGGGTCACTGTGTGCTCCCTCCCCTGGTTAACATTAACTCTGTTGACCTCCAGTCAGTGGCTATTTAAGCAATTAATGGGCATGCATGCAGGATTGCATCGCACTGTGCAAAGACCTCATCTGTCAGATGCAGAAATCCCTGCATGGGGGTCCTGCCCTCTCCTCATGGGTATGAGATACGCATGGTGGGTGGGATCTGAAATGGTAATCATACAGTAAAGGCGTTACAAACGCTTACGTACGATCCACCATGAGGTACATTTTGATATAATATATAAATGCACATTTGTGACTTATTTAAAGTCAGATAGAACAAAAACAGTGAAATATACCTATTTATATGCACTTTTTATTGCAATTTTCCCAAATCGGTATCCCATTAGTATTATCTTCAGTGTGGTTCTGGCTATTGTAAGATTAAGTGGAGAGGGTTGGGCATTTTCTGCTGTAAAGCAGGTAGTAAAGAACTAAAGAAAAGATCAAACCAGAATTCGACAACATATTAAAAAGTAAAATAAAATAAAGACAACCCAGACCCATTACTGATGCTTTCTTGACATTTTCTAGACAGATATGAAATCCTTCCATGTTTATGCTGCTTATAAAATACACCAATATGACTAAGCCACCGGCAAGAGAGCATTGCACACATTTTACAGAACACAGTACAACCAGTGGTAATTGCATATTGATGAGGCTGGCATCTGCAGGGATGATGACCAGTTCACTGAATAATATGGACATCGGCCTATCTTCCAGCAATATTCACAGTTACCCTAGCAATCTGTTCTGTTACCCCTGTAACTCACAACATAAGTAATAGAAAGTATTTAACGCATTAGTGAAAGTATAACTACATACCGACAAGCAGAAGACGTTGTTGCAGTTACAGACCTATTGAAATTTGCACACATACTACAGTATATACAGTATAAGAAAAGTGCTTAGAACATTATTCTCTATCCCCATCCCGTTTTATGAATGCAGTCATTTGTAGCTCACTAAAGGTAAGCAGCAGATAACAGATGGTGAACGGTACATTTCATTATAAATCTCAGCCTTGGACCTACAGGGTCCAAACGCTCATGATTCCCTGTAGCGAGTAAGTGGCTTTGCACATACTACAGATGTGTGTTAATAAACTTTTACACGTGAAGGATTACAGAGTATTGTTGGAGAGGATTTGAGAATAATATTTGCATTGTGAATGACCATCATTGTCACAACAGCCTTAAAATATCTTTAAATTACACAGGGGTAGTTTAAACCTCTGTCATTGTTTAGCACTGCTAAATATTGCCTGTCAGCTCACAGGAGAGGTGCTCAAGAGAATGGGTATGTATAAAACTCATAATCACCCTTCCCGAATGGGCTTCAGTCTGGCATTAGCCTAGGCTTTTATCCTGTATTGTACTGTGCAGTCATTCCCCTTGGGCACTTGTATGTAGCAACTTGTTGAGCAGACAGTATTTGAATAAACGTAAATAAACTGCAGATGATATGGACCTTATAAAGCATATTGAACTATACAGCACGTTTAGTAACTCATTGCCTTAATGGTGTAGCAGCTATCTGGATAAGCAGTGATTTTCATTGCATACATTTTCTGCTGCAAAGCACAAGCATTTGCACACCGAATAGATCTGTAAGAGCTGGAGATCACTATTCAATCAGGGGGGGGGAAATGTATTTATAGTGAGATCCAGTCTGAGTACAGGATGGGAATAATTTCATTTACTATACTGTACAATCACGTGGTCACTGGATGCATACTTATAATTATAGGTATATAAGGTATGATATATTGTTATGCTTTTGTGCTGTTTACAAGCATTTTCTTCACTTGGTAAAACGTATTAAAAGAATACGCATAAAAACTCATCTGAATGTGGGAATATATTGTATAACAAATAGTAAACTAAAAAATCAAACTCTTCTTCAATACTTTCATGACAGACATAAATATATTAAATATAGCAATATTTTTTTTATTTAAAATAGGGGCAGTGATCAGTAATAGAGCACATCGTAATGACTGTAAAACTCGATTGAAACAGTTAGGGCTTGCAGAGATAAATGGTCCCTTTTGGTGCTTTGCACATTATTGTAGGAGCCTGATAGCGTTGTGTGGATTGCAGCTTTGTAGAACAAGGACTATATATGGCTTATCTCATCAATGTAAAGGACAAAATGATAGACGGATGCTTTGACATAAGAATGAGAGCACAGGGCAATGACTTTGGCGTTGATCAGGTTAAATAACCTGCTAAGCATGTAGAAACCATTAATGTTTAAAATATGTAGGAAGCTTATGCAAACAGTATATATATAAAACTAAAGGAAGAGGCACAAAAAAACACCCTTTTAGATTCTTTTTCATCTCGGTGGTTTTAGTGATTTATCTACTTTGGGGTAATGATGCGTAAAAGTGGTGGTTATCTCCGGGAGGAGAGGGGGAGGAGGGGGCTCTTCCTTCGCTGACGTCATAGGGAGAATTTAAAAGGGGGCTAAGGAGATCCCAGGAGCAGAAGTAGAAGTAGACACAGCAGGAAAGCTCATTCTGTGCGATCAGCTTGTAGAAGTAACTGAAGCAATGCAGTCCTGCCGTGTGCGCTGTGCCCTGACCCTGCTGTCACTGGCCCTGGCAGTCAGCTCCATCTCCGCTGCCCCTACAGACCCGAGGCTTCGCCAGTTCCTGCAGAAGTCACTGGCAGCAGCAGGGAAACAGGTGAGAAATCTTCTCTTTCTTTAGCCCTGCACATGTGGCTCTGACTTTTCAGGAGAGTATTCCCCTTCTGATGCATAGAACCTCGCTTAAACTTTCTGGTTTAAGAATATGTGTGGTGTCCACCTGCATTGGGCACATGCCCGCATTCACACAGCAGGTCAGTAGAGTTAGCCTTGAAAGTTCGGCACCTTAGCGTTTTCCTGTAATCTGTTGATTTCTTCAGGAGAGTATGGAATGGGATCATGTGTTGATGAAAATGTTGTATGGCTTCACTATATTGCATGTACTCCAAGCTAAAAACAGGGTGCTGTCCGAGGTACTGACTATACCTGCATTCTGCCTTGTACTCTTAATTAGCAGCATTATATGTTTGGATGAGAGCATGGGATATTATTTCCAGCATTAAAAATAGTTTGTCTTTTTGTTGTTTAGCTCTAAAAAATATTAAAACTTAGTGTGTAATTGTTTTACAGTACTACAAATACATAAATTGTTGCTGTTATACATACTGTGATAAAAAGTTTATTCCTCCCATTGGTTTCAGCACTAGAAGTTGTAATATAAACATGCTTTATTGATAACATTGTGTCTAATCTCAGCTGTGCCATTCATGCCATTCATGCTTGTTATTTTAATTAGTATGTGCCATTCAACCCAACGAATAGTCATTTAGAGATGGTGTCTAAATCTCATTATTTCTTATACGCCACCATAATAGGGGTTTAAAAATATTCTTATCATGATTTATATATATGCCCACTACTGGAAGATGTGGTGATAGTTTTGCATTGAATATTAGTGATCTAACACCTCTTATCACACTGTTTGCAGGAGTTGGCCAAGTATTTCCTGGCAGAATTGCTATCAGAGCCATCCCAGATAGATAATGAAGCTTTGGAATCAGACGACCTGCCAAGAGGTGCCGAGCAAGATGAAGTAAGGTTGGAACTAGAAAGATCTGCAAACTCCAGTCCAGCTCTGGCCCCAAGAGAACGCAAAGCAGGATGCAAGAACTTCTTCTGGAAAACATTTACATCTTGTTAGCCTCTACCAGCTTCCCTACCTTCTGGTCCTTTATTTTCCTACTCCGTAAATCCCAAATAAAGCCTTTACCACACAAGCCGAAGACTGTAAATAACACACACAGTTATGGTGAATAAAAAAAAAATGTTAATTTGGAGTTGTTTAATAAAACTTTTAGTTGAAATTGTAAAGGATTTGCTCGAGTCGTGATTTCTCAATAGCTATTATGATATGCACTTTTCAATTCTCACAGATGTACTATTTTTAATTATATGTTGCAATAAAGTGTATTTCAAATGATACATTTAATTTTTTGTCATTGACACAATTGTATTCAGTTTAAAAAACTAAAAACTGCACAACACACTTTCACATGTTCTTGTCCTAAACAGCTCCGTGTTACATGTAGAATGAAAGACAATTATGTTAACCTCTTTATTGCTGGAGAAAGTACAAGCAGTGTCAGGGAGACAAATGTGTACACTTGAATGATTCTGTGAATGGAAGATGCAGTAATCAGGTTACATTGTTTAGAAAGATTAAACGCTTTAATCCTCTCTTTTGTTTGTAATATTAAATGCAAAGATTCATATGATTGGTAGTTATCTATTTTATACAAACCCCATAGGGAAAAAAAAGGCTATGATGATACAATTATACCACATAATAAATGTCTTGAACTTTTTTCAGTTTGCTTGTTCGGGTTCTGAACATAATTGCTTATATTAAGCATTTAGCTTTGTTCCTTGAGAGAGATTATAGTAGGTTAGATTTACATATTATAATAAAGCAGCTGGTTAAAAGTAACCTGTGAAAGGTCTACAAGTACTTATAGGGGCTGATTCAGAGTTTTGGAGGATGGGTAAAAAGGTGCAAGTGTACAGCTCGGCTAAACCATTTTTCAAAGTAAGGGGTGTTAGTTAATTTAAATTCTTTTTCATGCAGGAAAAATACTTTAATTTTACATATAGAACTCAAATACTGCACAGCTTTATATTTATTCTCTAAAATAGAGTTGACATAAGAAAATTCACCTCTTAATTCTAATTATGGTTTCACAATTTAAAATTGCTTCCCCTTACAATTCAACATGGTATTGCTCAGGTCTACACTTGAACCTAAAAAAAAAGGTGTAAGTGCAACTCTAAATCAGCCCCATAGTCTTTATTTGGGGCTGATGTCATGTGCTTATACATGGACATAAAGGAATGAACATGTTTAATGGCACAAAGAACAATCAGCAAGTTTGCTGGTGATGTCCCTCGAGTCATGGTCCCGATTATTTTGAATTGCCAGCATCTGGTCCACCAGCTGAATCATATCTTGACAGAGCACTAAGAATTCCCAGAGCAACCATTTAGTACTCACAACAAATGGGTTTCTACTGTATATGGCATTGAAGAAGGGCTTCTGTTTGGTTATGGACAGTTCAAAATAGTATTTTGTTATACAGTGATTGACAGTAGTTCATTTCTAGATGGGTTTGGTCCAATCTGGCTGCCCAAAATATCTATTGTATGTTTCGTTCTCAGCAATACACTAGTATGTGGCACAAGTCAGTTGCAGTGTAAATTCTGGTGTACAATTAAGAAAAAAACCCATTTGTTTTAAGCCTTTGCATATAGTAATACATCTTAAAACTTTGCACATGTAGCCTTGTGTTATTTTAACACCTCTGAATAAGCCAAACATGCGACTGTATATACTGAATATACCTCTGCCTTCTCCCCCAAAATAACGGTTTGTCTATTTTACTTATTTGCCGCATGACTGCAGGAAACAAAGCGACGGAGAAATCCCATTTTTCTAAAAACAAGCACACAATATTTTTCTGGGAGAAACTAAGGTCTGACTTTGTAAATATACAAGAGAACAGACATCAGTTAGATATTTTACCCATCATAACAAAATATAAAACATGGGATGTAGAACTTTGCTTCTCTGGTAAATCAGGAGAGACTGACACAAGAAAACATATATTTCCCTGTATTTCTTCTGTCCTCCTCCTTCATCCTTCTATGGGACTGATTCAAAGTTTGAGAGTGCATTGCTTATTGCAATGAAATACTAAACAGCTTCAATTTTATACTGTATTTTATAGATGAGCTAGGATGCCACAGACACATTGGGGCTGATACAGCTTTTGAGACTAAGGGACAAAACATGTTTAAGTGTAGACTTGAGTGAAGCCATGTTGAAATGCAAAAGAAGGCAAATTTAAATTGGGGAAGTTTTCTAGCTCAACTCTTATTCACCAATGAATCCTAAAGCTTTGTAGTACATCATTTCTACATGCAAAACAAAGTATTTTTTCTGTATGATAAACAAAAACATTTCTTTCGCACATCTCCCATTGAAACATTGTTCTGCTCCAGTGTACACTTGCACCTGTTTTTCCTACTCTCAAACTCAAAATCAGCCCCATTGTTTGCATGTATTTTTTCAGTCATATGTTGATTTCATTCTCCGGTCTATCTCTACTACAATAATTGGCAATCTGCAGCAGCCTAGCAGCCTAGCAGCCTAGCAGCCTAACCATGCTTTATCAGGGGTCAGTGCTGTAGGGGCATGTTGGGAATTGTAGTTTCACAACACTTAAAATGCCAAAAGTCCCTTATGCCTTCTTTACTAGAACTATTGCTGGTAAAAAATAAACTGCTGATATGAGGAGCAATAACCTTTCAGCATGATAATATTTTACTCTTGTTTTATATTAAAGTCTTTTTTTCACTTCAAAACACAATAAAAGTCCACAGGAAGTGCATATATATATAGAAGATACAGACTGCAATATCCATAAAATCAGTTACAGTAATATATTCAGAATAAATATAATCCATAGAATAAAGAGACGGTAGTTAGTGGTAGTATTAAATAAATGTAAGGGAAAGCAAGTAACAAAATTTGTATCCTGCCACGTAGGTGCAACCACAGGCCCCCACATACATCAGTGTGAGAAAGGGGATGGGGGGGCATTGTGAGGTTCAATACCAAATGCCGGTATCCCGGGCTTCTGTCTGTACTGGGGTATTTCCCAGCTGTCTGGAGAAACCACATGGTATTTTCAAACATCTTTAAGATATTCACTCGTGTAGGTACTTTCAGAGGTGCAGTATATGAACTTCATTTCATATGATACCTTTCCTTGCCTTTCTCAATGTCAGACAGACTTGCCTATTGGTCAAATTATATGGTGCGCAAGAGAACACTCTTAACTAAATTTGAAATAGTGACCAAAACCATTACTATGGGAAACAGGGAAGATCTTGATTAGCTGAGGCTTTAATGGTGCATTGGTCTGCTTACATTTAGCGCAGAAACCTAGTTCTTCTCATACCACATGCTTCCTCTGGTTGGGTGTATACACTCTATGAATAGTTTTAAAGTTAAGTATCTTGCAGTTGAGTAAAGTGTAATGCAGGCATTGTGTTATCATGATGTATGAGCAACATCGCGGGTATAATCATCTCTATGAAGTTGGCACCCCACAATATTACAAGGTTTTCACCCATGAGCTCTCTTTGTAAAAGGCAGGTTTGGTAAGAATTGTTTTTAAGGAAATGGAGCAGGTTCCAATTTGAACAATAATGATAAAAAGTCTGGTTGATAACAGATAGACTATGTGGGTAAGAGAGCCCTGCCCGCAATCTTACACTCTATAGGGCATTGGGAATTCATACAAAAGGGCATGTGCTCTATATCACACAATGACCCAGCCAGCTTGTAAGGTAAAAGTGCCCAATGTTTTGTATGATCCAGTCACACACACAGGGCCACCGAGGGGGTGGGACTAATTACCTTGGCCTGGACCCACCAGGGGGCCTGGCCCCTGACTGCATTTATGAATTTTTACTTCTTTCTTATTTTTTTATTAGAGAATGCAGGCAGGGGGGGAGCAGGCAGTTACAGAGAGCAAGGTGGGAGCGGGCACAGTTGAGCTGGATTGCTCCTCTCCCTGTAATAACATCCGGCAGTCAGTTACAGCTGATCCTTCTCCATAGCTCCGCATAGAGGATTATTTCAAAGTCTTTTCCTTGTGCCTAACAATTAACCAATCAGGGAGTAGCTGATGCCATTTTACTACACCCTTATTGCATGAATGGATGTGTGTGTGTGTGTGTGTGTGTGGTATACAAGATATGTGTGTGTGACACCACACCGTTTTCCAAGATACATTGGGGGAGGTTTTCATGCAGTAGGTAAGCTATAAATGTGGATTTCACTATGTGTCGTACATTCCTGAAGAAAGTTAATAAAACTGAAACATTGGAGCACCAAATACTTGTATTGTCCCTTATTAAGACAGTGAGTACTTGTTTAAAGTAAACAATTATTTGAATGCAGTAACGGCACTCACAGAGGCCTGGATTCACAACACTGGGATAGATCCAGAACTACGTTTGCCGTGCGTTTATTCGCGGAGCTTATTTTCGTGAGCGTAAATTCGTTACACTCCCCTCGCCACACCCCTTGAACATACGTATTTTGCCAAGATACGCTTTCCAAACCCTACCTTAACTTTTGCCAACGTAACTGCAGTCATACTCACACGTACGTATGGGCTAGACGAATATACGCAGCTAAGCACGCCCACTTTAAATACAACCCCCCGCCTACTTCATGTATTTCAGATGTATTTTGGAGTAAAGTAAATTTGGCACGCCCACACGTAAGTATTTACGTGACACATACGTGAATGGCCCATACGGTCACAATTACGCTACGTTAATGTGCGTCTTTTCTATGGTGCGCATGCGCAGTGCATTCAAAACAGCGATTTTACGTCTCCGCCACGCGTAAATTTGCTCCGAAGCGTTGTTCTGGATCAGGCCCACTGTACTTGTTGCACATACGGCCTTAAAATACCGATAGTAGCTACTACGCATGCATAGTAACTATTTTACGTAATCTACGTATCGTTTCGTTACGTAGATTGCGTATATTCATTATGGAAAGTAAAGTTTTCAAGTTTGTGTTTATCATGTAACAGAAAGGAAAGCCAGATAGCAATGTGGTTGTAAATAGGGTAGATCATTATTAAGATGTAGGTTGAAGAATTTGGTAGTCTGATGAGGTGAGTTTTAAGTGCGCTCTTGAAAGATTGAAGAGTGGACTATAGTCTTAATGGGTGAGGAAGGTTATTCCAGAGAATGGGTACAGCCTGGAATAAGCCCTGTAACCGGAAATTAGAGCATTTGTTTAGTGTAGAGGAGAGCTGTAAACCCTGTGAAGAGCTGACAGAGGGAGCTGGGATATATATTGAGGATGTGTGTGTGGGCGCAGTGTTGATTGATTGATGGCTTTGTCGGTTAGCAAAAGGATTTTGCATTCAATTCTCTAGTATACAGGCAACCAATGTAGAGACTGACAAAGTGTAGCAGCACTTGAAGAGCGTTTTGCAAGATAAATCAGTCCAGCTGCTGTATTATAGACTGAAATGTATTATTTTAAACTTTTGATATACACTATCAGTTTAAGTAGCTAAACAGGTTTTTAACAATGGTTGACGGATTTTGTTGTGTGTATACCCTGCCAAAATTTAAAACAGACCTCTGCAGTAATTTGTTTTTAAAAATATGATGAGAACACTTGGTTTTATATATATATATA
>WWET01000933.1:404704-437097 GCA_011038615.1 Limnodynastes dumerilii
CCAAGGTTCCTTGTCTATATTAATGTTATTGATTTTTTTAACCAGTGTCTGTAACCTGTATACCTTGCCTAACATCTGTTTACTTATCCCTGTGTACTTGGTCTATAACCTACTGCATACCTGTATACCCTGCCTGACATCCGTTTATTCTGTCTGTACTTTAGTGTCAAGAAAAAGAAATACATAATAATACAACCAGGGCCATCAAGAGAAATTCTGGGCCCCGGTACAGCAACATCTTGAGGCCCCCCCACTGTTGGGCGCAACAAGAGGATTGTGCCGCTGCGGCGCATTCACAGGGGCGTGGCCAACTGTGCCTCCTTGAATGGGCGCCTAGCAGGTTTAAATATATATATATATATATATATATATATATATATATATATATATATATACACAAACACACACACACACACATAGATATGTTATTGTGTGTGTTTATATGTATATGTACTCCGGTGCATGCTATTCCGATACAGCAATAATACCTAATTATAAGAAAGCGGTACTCAGAGATTTGTATAAACAACAGATTCCAGGTCTCTGAGTGATGCGTTTAAAAAAAATATATGTATATATCACACACACACACACATACACACGACAGTCACTTACCTCTTTTCTGCTTCTCACCTTTCTTCCTTTTTCTTCTTCCTTTTCCTCCTTTCTTCAGAAGCCTGGCAGAGGACACAAAATTGTGACTGATATGCCTTCATATATATACACACACAAATATGTATCTATATAGATATATCTAGATACACATAAAAGTGTCAACACATGTGTGTGCATATATATATATTTTAATGATGCCCTGTTATTAGGATTTCTTTATATCCTGCAGTTTGAAATATTTACATCAGTATTATGGAATGATTAAGGACTCTCTTTATAAGCTGCATTTTTGATACCTTTTGCACATTTTTTTGCACCTTCAAAATGTTTTTTACACATGGGAATTGTCTTTGAATGGTGATGTTGACTATTGTCTCCTGTGATGCTATTAAAACTTTTTTACTTTGGCATACTCAAGCCTTTGACTGATTTTTATGGAGTGCTGACTAGACAAACAATTGTCTTATGGACTTTATATGAACTGCCTATAGTCTTGCACCCAATTTTCAATATTGCTCTATCCTTAAGGTGTGCACCACAGCCAGGGGCCATTTCTTTGTTATACATTAAGCGTGGCATGCTTTTTTGTGGTTTGTACCCATAAATGATTAACTGCTAAATGTCTGAAACTTTTCTGGATTGTCTAAGTATGGAAGACTTATCTGCCGAACAGGATTTATATACTGGTACTAAACGGTATACTCAGGAGGAAATTGCCAATATACTGTTCACAGATACAGACACACTATCTTTTAATGAAGACTTTGCTGTTGAAGTCTATCAGGTTATATTGAAATTGAAAAAACGTGTCATAGAACTGCAACTTCAAGGTCTAACTTTGTCCCAGTACCATAAGGAGAAGCTTATTCCGTGAGGATTCCGAGTCCTAAATCAGCCAACAATTGGTCGTAACGATCCTACTTTTTGCAAATCTTGGTGCCAGATACTCAATCAATGTGCATATGACTTGATAATTTTGGTGATTGAGTAAGTTAATTCAGAAATTGTTAAGTTGAATAAGGAAATTGTAGATTTGGAAACAACCAAAGGAAATATATTACATGTCAGAGGATTGGTCCAACAAATTAAAAAATTCCCTATCGCACTTTGAATCTGAGTTATTATTATTTAAAAAACAGAAATATAAAGTAGTCAAGGATGATTGCAAGGAGGGCAAAGTCTATCACTGGACACAAAATAATTTCAACTATCACCCTGGACGCCCTTACCAAAAAACACAACATACAAGAGTTGTGAATAGATCGTTTACTGACATAGACTCGGCAACCTTGCAGAGTGACTCGGAAAATCCTACTAATGAAAAAGGACATAAGAAAAACACTGCTTCTTTTTTAGGCATAAAGGCCAATACAATGAGTTACATCAAAAAAGTGCACAAGAAGGGGTGGCAGAAAACACAAGAGAACAATTATTATTATAGATATTGAAATGTGTGTGTTAAGCAAAGGATTATCGTTTGTCAGCACCCACCGACCGGATACTTTTGATTTAGAATTAGACCTTTTTCGTTTTAAAAGGCAACTGAAACTAAGGGATTTTTTTCTGTAAACAAAAGAAAGATGCTGACGTGGTGGTTCCCTTTAAGAAAAAGTCAGCATTTGATCCCCCCATTACCAATGCTTCGATTGGCACTTTTATTCGTTACACAGAGACATGCTATCATGTTGCCATCAGGGTTGTATTAAATATCATAATTTGAACTCAGATGAGCGTAATTCCATATTATCTTCACAGAGAAATGATAATATTGTTATCACCCCTGATGATAAGGGGGGTTCTGTTGTTCTTTTAGATAAGGATAAATATGTGAATGAGATATTTAAGCAACTTTCTAATGTGAATTGTTATGATGTTCTGCGATTTGACCCTACATCCAGATTCAAAAATGAGCTCTCGATGTAATGTTAAATCAAGCTGTTATTCAAGGACTTATTACTTCTGAAACCTGTAGATTTTTTAAACAAGACCATCCAGTTACACCAATAATCTATATATTGCCGAAGATACATAAATCATTGAGTGATCCATCGGGGAGACCCATTATTTCCTCGAGTGGATCATTAAATCAACCAGTCGCACAGTATATTGATTTTTTTCTTACAGCCCTTGGTTACTCGGATTTCCACATTTATTAAAATGGATTATTAAAATTGGATACTGTACATTGTTTGGCTCAGGAGTGTATGCTGGTGACAATGGATGTCACCAGCCTCTACACCAATATTGGTCATCAAAAGGGTATACAAGCCAAATGGGACCTCATCGCTGTCTCCCAACATTATGAAGGACCTCCAGTTGATTTTTTTATTTCTTTACTGTAATTTGTGTTAACTCACAACTATTTTTTATTTCAACACACTCACTATTTACAACATCAGGAAACAGCGATGGGGTCCAATATGGCTCTGGCTTATGCCAATCTATTTATGCACTCTTATGAATTAAAGCACATCCTGGGTGATTTGGATTTTTCAAGGCACATCAAATTTTTTGTAGGTTTCATTGATAACCTTTTTTTGTTATGGTCAGGCTCTGCATACAAACTTTCTCAATTCACTAATCGGTTGAATAGTATAAATGGCCTGATTAGATTTACTGTTGTATATGATCTCAAGAAGATTAATTTTCTTGATGTCAGTATTGAACGCCATGAGACAGGATTTTCAGGATCTATAGGAAGGTAACGGACAGGAACACCCTTCTTAGGGCTGAGAGCTTTCACTCTAGGCCCTTGAAGGGTGGACTGCCCTATTCTCAAATGATTAGGGTGGTTCACACCACATCTGATCATACAGCACTAATTCCTGCATTAAATGAGATGGGCTCTGTTTTGCAACTGTGTGTTGTTTAAAAAATAAGCGTTTTTTAAACTTTATATGTTTGGAAATAAATTTTACTACATTTATATTGTCAATGAAGCTAATGTGTAATGTGTCTGTATGCAATATGTCATCCTTGCATAGGGATTCAGAGATGCAGATGCATTTGTGCCTGTATCACGCCTAAATCTTGAATCTATTTTAATTGCATGGAGTTTTACCACACAGGATGTGTTTATTAGGATGTGTGGATCAGGCCTATTGTGTTCATTTAAGGACCAGTAGCAGAGGCGTAATAATATTGGGCTTGATCCAGACTTAAGATAATTTTACGTATGCAAGCATACCTAAATTACACACTACTAAGTATAATGCACTCCCCCTGACACTCCCCTATAAGTTAGCTGACTTACGTCAGAAAAATTTTACCTTAACCTTTTCTTGTGTACGTCTGGTCTGGTCGTACATAGTGGCTTGTCATTTGTAACTGTCTAACCCAGACCATACTGTACAATTTGAATGTCTCCCCCCACCCACAGTACATATATCTGGCCATGCATAGTGATGTCATGTCCAATCATACGGATCTCTGATCATATGTAAATAAGTTACATACAATCAGCATTCCGTTGCGTAACAAATGGCATGCACATGTTCAATGAGCTCCCACAGCACCAAAGTTGGATCAAGCCCACAGATAGCAATGGTAAGCTATCTACCACTCTAGGGTAACTAATCACTTACATCTGTTGCTGTTTTACTTACTCAGAAGAGCAGGTAGATGTGGGCACATTGGGCCTGATCCAGACCTACGCATGAGAGCGGAGCGTATTACCGCTTCAGCGTAAAAACTTTCACTCCCATGACACTCCCCTTACCTTTACCTCCGTACAGCGGCTGAACCCTACCTTAACTTTTCCCGGTGTCAGTACGAATTTTCGTAGCGACGCGCTGATCGTACCGGGCTAATCATGCCCATACTGTACCATTTAAATGGCTCCCCCCGCCTACATTCCCTAACTCCAGCGTCCGTACTAACTTCGTAATATAAACACGCCCCGTCGTCGGAAAATACGCAAGGAATACGGACGCCTGAATCGCTGCTACAAAAAGGTATTTGGTACGACCGGAAGTTGTCACTCTGCACATGCGCAGTGCGTTTTTTCTGCCGATTTTACGCTTATGACCAGCGTAAGATCGCTTGCGAGCGTAGGTCTGGATCAGGCCCATTGACTTTATTTAGCTCTTGCAGTTAATTTTACCTGGTATCACCAATGATTTCAATGTCATGGGACCTCCTTAGGAGTTTTTAAACATCCTCTTCTTAAAAAAAAAATATATATATAAATATTTTTCCCATTTATTTATTTATTTATAACTAGAAAAAATGTTTGTCACAGACCAGATGTGGTGTCGGAAACTAGATTCAGCAATGGTGTGACTTAGTAAATCAATAGCTTGTCTGCTTATCTTTTTTTGGTTCTGCAACTGATGATCAAAAGATTATTAGATAAAGGAGGACATATGAAACATGTACTTTAATCTAAAGTATAACATTTAACTGGATCGATATTGGGCAGTTCAAAAGTACCAATAAATTGTTTTCAGGTGACTAAGAAAAATTGCTAGTGGAAAGTAATCCAAACAAGTGGTCCTTGAAGTGTTACTACAAATACATTAAGCTACCAGTGTGACATACGAACAATCACATTGGTTATGGGTACTTTTAGAACTTATAATGAGAAAAACTTGAATGAAAATTTTGAAATGATCAAATTGACTGCAGTGAGAGACATTTATATCTATAAAGAGAAAGTGAAGATGTATATATTAATGTAATAAAATGATGAACCAGGTATCTGGAAGGTCCTCACTGCATTTCAATATAGAGTCCTTTGCTATGAGTAATACTGTCACTCTGGGAAGTTCCTGGGGAATTGCTCAGAAGCGGGTATTACAGGTGCTGGAATCTGTGTAAAAGCAGGAACCCTGGGGTGTGGTCCATACACAATGTTGAAAAGAATGGATTATTATTATTATTATCGTTTATTTATAAGGCACTGCCAGGTGTCCGCATCGCCGTACAAAATATAACAAAATACAGTACAGACATACAGGGTAGAGATGGACAGCATAGTACATAACAAAATACAATATAAATATAAAAATATCACAAAAATACAATAAAGTGAAGCAAGCACAGAACGCAAGGCAAAATGCAAGGTGTCAAGCTTGGAAGACCAGGGAGGAGGGGATAGAGTGCAGTGAGAGGTTGAGAGGGAACCACTAGGTGGGGATGGGGTAAAAGGGTAGCAGAGGGGGACAAGAGGGTACGAAGTGAGGGGGGCATGGTGGAGGAGAGAACAACACTAGGATGGCTGTCCCTGCTCACGTGAGCTAACACACTAAGTGGAAGAGATGAACTTACAGAAGACATGAGGAGGGGGAAGGAAGTGGACTTCTGGTGTGAGCGGAGGAGAGGGGAATGAAGGAAAGGAAGGTATAGACGTAGGATGCAGTATGGGTGAGTGTGCATGCACATGACTCGTGGTAGGGGTTGTTGTGGGCAAATGCAGCCAATGGAAGATAGGAACAATCAGTGTCATTTCATCTGAAGGTGGCATGCAAAAAAGAATTTGAGCTTGATTTATAGGCTTTTGCTCAATGCTTCGCCACAGAGTACACTCTACAGTCAGACACAATCTCCTCTTGACATCCATAAAGTTTGAAAATTTCTCAGATACAAACTTGAGCCAGGACTGCTGCAAATAGAAGGTCTTGAAGTTGGATGAAATGGGCCAGCTTAAAGAATCTGTCCAACATGACCCAAATGGTATTAAATAGATTGGACATAGGTGGATCAGTGACAAAATCCATAGAGATATCTGTGTCCACGGAGTGGTGGGAACAAAATGTGATTGCAGAAGGGCCCCACAGTAAACATCTTAAATGTTGTGAGCACTCGTTGCATGCAGCTACAAACTGCTGCACTTTATGTGACAAAGAAGGCCACCAATAACTATAGGAGGTGAAGCACTGGGTCTTAATTACACTTAACTGCACTGATTGTGAAATACTTTGGGCATAGTTGGAAAAACACAGAACACAGAACACAGAAATCAAATCTCAAAAAGAAAAGTTCCCATCTGGCTAGACAGGGATCGAGGCAACGGGCAAATTTCAGATACATCAGATTCTTATGATCAGTGTAAATTGTAACAGGGATGGGTGTGTCTACCTCCATTCTTCTAGGGCATGATACATGGCAAACAACTCCTTATCACCTATGCCATAGATCCTTTCAGCCAGGGAAAATTTTCTAGTAAAGAACCCACATGGATGTAAGCAGTCATCAGAGCTGAATAGCTTCTCCAATATGCATCAGATTGTATGCACTCCTCAAGTCAAGTTTGGTAGAAAAAAATAGCTGTTTTTACCATGTTAAATACCTCAGAAGACAGGGGTAATGATAAGGGTTTTATTAACTGTAATTACACTTATCCCACCTTGGTTAATGCAGGGGCAGAGTCCTTCATCCTTTTTTCCACAAAGAAGAATCCCATGTCTGCTGGTGATTTTGAGGTGTAGATGAACACACTTTCCAGATTTTCGACAGATATCAACATGATCTGAGTTTCAGTTACTGAGAGGGGATAAGTCCTTCCTCATGAAGGCATATTCCTAGGAATTAGCTCAATCAGACAATCAAATTTTGATGTGGAAATATTTCAGCATCTTGCTTGCTGAAGACATTCTGATATTTGAAGAGAGATGTTGGAAGACTCAATGTTGGAGATAGAATGACGATGTCAGACTCTTTGAAGGCATTTCACAAACCACGTAGAACTCTAATTATGGGTTATTTTGTTGGAGCCAGGGGAACCAGGGGAACCCAAGGACCAAAGGACTCAAAATCTAAGGTAACACAGGAAAGAAATGTTCTAGGAATGGAGGGCCCCAACTCAGAGATTCACAGACTGGGCTTAAAAAAATGGTTCAATTTGAAACGCAACTTTCATCCACAACCATAATGTACACAGGAAGGCTTAGCAGGTTTAAATAGATTGCCCAGCTGGCTGATTAACAGCTGACTCCATCAGCTGATCAGCTGAGCTATAGCAATATGGTGGCGCTCATGTCTAGAACAGAGAGGATCGCCAGCACATAAAAAATAATATCGTTAATGTATTTACCATTTATGACCAGAAATTAAATATTAACTTTCTTACTTTTAAGACAATTATGTAGTTCTGTCTCTATAATTAATATCCCAGTATTTAGTAAAAGTAATTTAAACCTCTAGTATAACATAATAAAATATCCTTGTATCAAGGAGAATAAAGTTGTGACAATTAATGGCATAACAGAGGGCCTAATGCATGCATCAATATGATCATTTGATAACTCTACTAACCAATATATAGAAAGGAAAGTATATATTGAAATATGTTACAAAGTCATTCTGTTAAATAGCAATACATTGCTGATAAACATATACATATATTTTAAATGAAAGAAAAAAGTTCTGAGTAGCGCTAGATACAAATATCAAGGTAGGCTTACTTTGACAAATAGTAGTCAATAATGATCAATGTTATGGTTATAATTAAAAATACTCTTATCGGTACCGATAGAATTTGGACTATAGGAGCTAGATTGAGTGCTCCAATGATATGTCACACTTCACTCAATTGCTGGTAAAAAAGTTGTATTGAACTGGAATCCAAACGGTATTGGGGATATCTGTGCATATAGATCAAACCAACCATATATGTGTGCACTGCTCCTGGAGGTAAGTCAATTTGGGGACTGCTGTATGAGAAGCTTCAGTTGATCAAAAGTACAAGCATTACATGAGCGGCTGTGTGCTGTAACAATAAGAGGGCCGCCTGTGGATATTCCACACTCGTTCACCTGACAATCGGGGCGATCAGGAGGTAGACTTAGTCCGTCTCTGGCCCGTAATACGGAAGCATCCAACAACGTGTGTCAGGAAAGGGTGAGCGTGAGCGCGCCTTTAGGGTAACAGGGATTAGTCCTCCCTTTAATTTGATATAGACACTGCAAAGTCCTGTTTGGAGAAGCCCCAAGGGGGGGGAGGAGTTGGACCACCTTGTGGTCAGCACACAGGGATGGTGGTAAAGAGGACTCCAATGATGTGCAATAACGTGCTGAGTGAAATGGACCAAGTCCCGATAGTCCCGATATGAGAATGAGTAAAATAACAGCAGTCAAAACTTATATGAATAAATATTAATTTTTATTGATATTTAAAATATATGTATCAAAAACTTTTGCATGAATCAGAAGTACAGTAATTCATAACAATCACTAAAGGTGCTTATCTTTTTTGGGGCTATGGCTTACAATAACATACCACTGCTCTTTAAAAATGTATTATGTATTATAGATACAGTTTAGATTGCTAATATTTACAGACGAGCAATGTAAATACTTACACAGAGCAGTTGATTTACTTAAGAAAAAGCACTTGACACTGTGATTTGGAAAATCTTACAATGAAGCACAATTTAGGCATGATCAAAACACATCAATGGTTTAGTTCAGATATTCAGATATTTAGTGTAACTGAAAAACACAAGAAAACATGGGCAGAGAATTATATCTAGGTCTAGTAGGTCATGTTGAAAGGCTTGATATTTTCTTTATATTTTATTTCGTTGCTCCAGTTATGCCCTCAACTCAATGTGTTCAGTTGCTTTGAATATTTTGTTTTAAGTAAAGATAGGAGAAATAAGGTCACTAACCAAAGACTACTAACGATGCTCATTACTGCTTACACATAGCAAGGAGATAGACACTGCGTCAGTCACTCTGCAGGCAAAGTCATGAGGTCATTTGTGATGACTGCCCTGTAGAAGTACTTAGTTACCCAGCAAGACAGGAGATCGTGATCATGTTAGTTCACATATTCATTCATATTAAAATTCCCATCAGTTAGATTAGATATATTATTCACTCTGTACTTGAAAAATAGAAGATAAATCACTTAATGAGAATAAATACTTGCATGCATGTCATGACAGTTTGTTATTGAGCCCTGAACAAGCACCTTTTATAGCATTTATATAGTCATTATTCTTAATTGCTTTTTACTTTGTCTTCTGCACAATATTTTGTTTCCAATTTGTGCTCTGCATAAAATTTTACTGAATGGCAGGGCTCATTGACGAGCGTCAAGGCTTGTGTGTGTAATTGTGACTTTGTGAAGGTTTGAAAATCAGATATATTCACATATGTATCTGTGAGAAAATACTTATTAACTGCGAATGTTGAAAATAGCTATCAATGGGCCGGATCCAGAACTGGAAAACGGACGTAGTTCTGGATCCGGCCCAATGTGTTTAAAAACAGCGCTAAGCACTCAAACATGAACTTCTGCCATCTGCGAGCCTTGGACGGACTCTCTGCACAAGCGCATCTCGCTGCTCCTCCCCATCCAGTTTTAACCATCACCTTCTTTCTATGGGACCTAAGTCAGTCATCATCCGCCCCGTCCCCAACAGTAGGTCCACCATAAATTTAGGACAGTTGAGAAAGAAAGTTAATTTATTTTACCCAGCATGAAAGAGGACGAATCCCAAACTGAATCCAAACGTTATCCATAACTTTATAAAAGTGGTGTGTCTAAAAAATATTTAAATCAAGGGTTTTAAATGCTCCCTTCTGCATCCTAGCTCCCCCTACATGTACAGAATTACGAGAGCTGGTTCCCACCTTAAGATTTCCGCATCATCTCCAAGTAAAATGCGTATGGATGAGAAATATGGATAGAGTCAAAGGGTTAGATCAGTGGTTCCCAAACTTTCTCAGTTCGAGGCACCCTTAGGATTTCCATATTTTTTTCAAGGCACCCCTAAGACAAAAATAGAATAAAATATAATAGAAAATAGAAACATTCCACGGCACCCAGGTGAGAGCATTGCAGCACTCCAGGGAGCCGCGGCGCACAGTTTGGGAACCACTGGGCTAGATCCTCACCCCCCGCACGCTTTACATGCAGTCCCCGCTGTCGGTAGGAAATCTGGACACTTATGTGTCCCGATTCCTACCTTATATATTAAATATTATGACTAGGTCTGCGGCCTTAAAGCCACAGATATATTCGTAACAGGGCTTCCCATGCCCCTGCCCCCTAATTTAAATGTCTATCTCAACCTCTACGGCGGAGATTCGACTGGCGTAAATTAGGGGTCAGCCCCTTTTGCGTACCGCCAGGCTTACGTAACAAAGTTATGTATGCCTGCCGGTACAATCGCGTAACATGTTTGTTATCATGCGCACATGTTACCTGACTGGGGAATTATGTAAGCAGCTTGCGTAATTTTCCTGTTGTACTGATGTCTGGATCTGCCCCAAAGGGCTTAACTACTGTATGCCCTTAATGTAAACTTTAATAAGATCCGCCCTCCCCAAGGGGACAGGACTGATAAAATAGGCAGGGCCTTCCTCAAGTAATATTTTCATATTTGGTGGACTACATTCAGTTAAAAGAAATATTTGAAAGTTAAACATTATTTACACATATTAGATATTTGTAGTTCTCTAGTCATTCTTTCTTGCCCCCTTTGTTTGCCTCCAGCCATCCAATCTCTGCCTTTATATATCTCTAGAGCCAACCAAATACACACTTCTTGTTGTCTCCAGCCAGTCAATTTCCTCCTTTTTGTGTGTAACAAGCCAACCAACCTCCCCTTCTTGTGTTTATGAGCCAACTAATTTCCCCGATTCTTGTTTGTCTCAAGCCAGAAATTCTCCGCTATACTTATGTCTCCAGTCAGCAAATCTTCCCCTTCTTGTTTGTCTCCAGCCAGTCAATCTCGATGCTTGTGTGTCTCCAGCCAGCTAACCTCCCCTTTTTTTGTGTGGCATTAGTCAACCTTTCTTTCCCCTTCTGTATGTAAGTAACTACCCAATCTCCCAATTCTTGTGTGTTTCTAGCCAACCAATATCCCCCATTCTTCTATGTCTCCAGTCTGCCTATCTCTCCCCTTCTTGTATACCTCCATCCAGTCCTTCTTCCCCTTATAATGTGTCTTCAGCCACCCCACCTTGAGTGTCTTCAATCCCATTCCCCAACACATATCTTTAATAACTTAATTCAGTTAACTTACCTTTGCTTTCCATGCTTTTATTCTCACCTTCCCGGAAGTGAATGACACTGACATGATCTTAGGTCATGCCAGTGTTATGGTGACTGGAGCTGTGGCCCTGCACAGAAACACAGACACAGTGCCTACTCTTGTCAATAATGTGTTTGGCCTAACATTATGTCTGTGCCATGGTACTGTTGGCTGCTGGTGCTATGCTCACTTAAAGTAGTACAGCCGCATGGTTCACCCCTAACTCACCCACATAGTATGGCTACACTGCTTTAATAGTGCAGTGTGCCAGGGTTTAAACTGGAGGCTCCAACTGCTTTCAAAGGTATTGGAGGTAGGAGCTATGGGTGGGCTACCTCTTTGTCTGGGCCCCTGTAATCTGGAAGTCCATTCTGATGGTGGCCCTGACCCTCCCACCTAGCATATACATTGTATTCTTCCCACACTATTCTGACTCAGTGTTGAAAAGACTTTCATCACAGAAATCTGAATCCTGAGAATCCAGATCCTTGCCAGAAGTAAAATAGGTATAATATTACAAATTATTATTTCTAATATCATTATACATGTTTCTACTTTTACACTAGGGTTTACTGGTGTTGAGACAGTGTCCTGTTATATTGTACTAATAAAAGTACTAGTAAGAAATATACATTAAGGGCCTGATCCAGACCTACACTCGTGTGCGTTTTTACGGCAGTTGTAAGCGTAAAAACGGCTATTTGCACTTACTGCGCATGCGCGGGACAGATGTTGTGCTCAGAAATTCTGAGCGTATAGACCTTGATCGTAACAGCTTTGTAACAATGCTCGAGGGGGCATGCCTGCCATACGAAATCCGTAATTACGCTTTGAGGGCTGGGTGAGGCATTTAAATCGTACTGTATGGCTGTGCTAAGCATTGTAACTACGTAATGAGCTTACGGACACCCGCGGTTACGATCAGAAAAGTTAGAGTAGGGTTTGCTGGGCATAAGAAAGCAAAACTAAGTACGACCAAGGGGAGTGCCTATGGGAGTGCATCGTAGGCACGGTGGCATTAATACGCTACGCACATGAGCGTTTCATGAGTGTAGGTCTGGATCAGGCCCTCAGTATTATGTTTAGCATACATTTTAGTGACTCAAAGACCAATACTTAGTATCATAATATTTATATGTAATGTCCTAGCCATTGTCTACTCACGATAATACACAATAAAAAAATACCAGTCATCTTCTGCTATTACTGGAAATTTTTTTGTCTCTATGGTTTAAGGTAATTACAAACACACATTAACACTAATAAATATTGACTTTATTTGCCACTGCATGTGAGTCAAGTTTCCTTCCTGGTTAAATGGAACACAATGAACCCACTAATTCAATTAGAAAAAATAAAAATAAATTGCCATTTTGGAACTTTGTCGCTCTTAGTTAACAATTAATCCTAATGAAGACAAGAGCCCTTTGAAAGGTGTTCAGGAATACAGAAAATGGAAGAACCCACTCATGATTTAATGAGGCTGTAAAGTATTAGCAAATATGATGGAAAGTGCTTTATTGACAGAAGCTCTCCTAATTGAACAAAAAGCTTTAAGGAAGTGAACTAAAAGCTTCCTTCTGCTTAGTAGGAGAAAAATGTGTTCTCATATGTAGAAATCACATCTCTGTTTTAAAGTCTTCAATGTTTATTGCTATTCTATGACAAAATTAAGTTGCACCAGGTGGGTATAGTTGTATTGTTGCCATTATGTTCATTTACCTCTAACTGTCAATCTATTTTTAAGTATCTATTATGTTTTTGTGTTTACTCGCAAACTCTGGATAAACCCCCAAATGGTCAGAGCTGTTAGCATGTGTAAAAAATGTGTTTTTAAAACTTATAAAACACTTTGTGTTTAGTGCTGTTAGTGCTCTTATGTATATTAAAAAAAGGGATTTTGGACAAAACTAAAATCCAAAAACCGAATGCAAAAAGAACTGGTATTAATTTACTGAATGCAAGAAAAATTCTTCAACATTTATACACATACATATGAAACCCGTAATTACGCTTCGATGGCGGGGTGAGGTATTTAAATCGAACAGTAGGGGCGGGCTAAGTGTCTTAACTACGCAAGGAGCTTACGGACACGCGCGGTTACAATCATAACAGTTAGGGTAGGGTTTGCTGGGCGTAAGATGGCAAAACTAAGTACGAACAAGGGGAGTGTCTGGGGGAGTGCATCGTAGGTATACTGGCGTAAATACGCTACGCACATGAGCATTTCATGAGCATAGGCCTGGATCAGGCCCTTTTAGTGTGTAAGTAGGGTGTCGTACGGAGATTTAGATCCGGTCCTTAATCAGTGTCATAAAATACAAAACAAACAAACAAAAATAATCTTTTTGGAAAGTAACTTTTGCAGCTGCTAAATTGGTAAAAGGGATCAGATTTACAACCCTTTAAGCTATTTGTTTTAGAAGAAATACAATTTCCCCTAAAGCTAACAGAATTATATTACAAAATCATTTACTTTTGAATATTGCAAACAAATGCACATAGAAAAGAAGCTTAGGGGTTTAATAACTGCAAGCCTCAGCTGTGTGCATGTCACTTCATTTATCTTTAACATAAACAGGAAAGTTAAAGCAGCCAGAACGTAATAGCCTGATACCTTTCTTCCCTTGCAGCTGCAGAGTAATTTAGTGCAGACCATTCCATGACATTCACGATTTCTTTCAGGAGAATTCCTATATGGCTCTCAGCTCTTAAACTATGAAGTGACATGAGAGGTGTAATCCAATATATTAAAAATTGAGCAATACCTCCTGGTTATATTTCACATACTTGTAACTTGCTATGCCACGGTATTAAAGAGAAAGCAAGTTACTTTATCATGTTAACTTATACTGATGTAAGAAGGGCTTATATTCAGGAATCTCTTGCTAATTTTCAGAGACATTTCTAATTTACAAGAATATTAAACATTCCATACTACAAAGTTATTCCCATCAATAAAATATGAAGGTATCCTTCACAGGGTTGATTGATACACCCAGGTTGATTTTTCAGTCAAGCATATGCCAAGCTTAGCTGAGCCGCTGGATACCTACCCTTAACTTAATCACTACTGTGAATAGTGCACGTATCATTTGTATAACCCCACACACCCATATCTGTAAATATTAATCTTTTTCTGCATTTAATTCCATTTAGCATTTTTGAATTTAGTATTAAACAGGTCCCAATTAAGGATATGTATATATAGATAGATACATACAGTAATCCATTGAAGTCTACATGCATCAAGACTTCAGCATGTTAGATCAGCCACATAATGGTGAGAGGTTATTTTGGGACCTTATATAAATATAATATAATATAATATAATATATAAAATAAACCTACAGTCTTGTTTGAACACAAAATGAAGTCCATGCTTATAACCTGTCCAAGTTCAAACAGTAGACCCAGTATTGGATTTGCAAAGGAACATTTTTAACACCAAAAACTGATGTGACTATCCCCCAACTGAAGTTCCATTTTCTTAGCAACAAAATTACATCATTAGACAGAGAATAGTGCAGTGAATGTTGCTACAGTAAATTGAGACGATTGTTGTTTAACCAAATGATTTTAAATAGATTTTTTACCGTATTATGTAATCAACATTATTTTTTTTTTCCTGTAAGTTAAAGCTATAAAAAAGCTAAAAAGGATAGTAATAGCTTTTATAAATTTAAATAATTGTTCATATACCTGTTACATCCTGTAATAAAATGTAATTTTATCTGCACAGGTAATTGCTTCATAAATGATATATTTTTAGATACCAGTTGTCAAGGTAAACATAATGAAATGAGTACATGTCAATGATAAAATATAATATTAATAGACAAATAATGATTACTAAAAGTGGAAGGTCAACATTTATAAGCATTCCATTTCTACATAAATAATAATTTCAAAATAAATATTAGAATAAATTCTATTTACTGCTGATATACAATTGTTAATAACAAAGAACACAGGTGTAAAAATGGGTCACAGCATAGTAACATAAATACTAAAGAAATAATTACAGACAGGACAGGCATATTTAAAGTGTAGAATCTTCCTGGGGACCACTGAACAGGTAAATATCAATAAATCCCAAAGATATTTAGACCACAAATGTGAGAAGCAGTATGGCTTATAATAAATAAAACCCTTAGTTTCATATAAATCAATTGTGTGGGACAGGCATAGCCTACAACATAACCCTAATAGGCCAACTACAGACTGAGAACTGCTATTCAATGCAATACATTTTTGTTTGTTTGTTTATATTCACAATTTACTTTAAATTCTATAATATTGATGGGGAGACTGACAAAATGACAAACTGATGGGACAAGCCGAACAAAATGAAAAAAAAGTGAAAAGTGCTTATCCCCATGAAAACCGAATATATGGACCACTCTCATATTTTTTCTATAATATAGAATGTTATCCAAAGCTGGCAGGTGGAAACATGAAGTAAGAACAACTGAAACCCTAAATCAGGATCTGATTATTACTTAATGTAAAATGGCATTAACTGCAGATTAATATTTAGCTACTATATGTAAATATGGCATATGCAATTGCTGCATTTGCTGTATACTGTGGCTGTGCACAACATTTTTAACACCAAAAACTGATGTGACTATCCCCCAACTGAAGCTCCATTGAAGCATATATTGTGTGCAACCACATATTAATTAAAGGGGGTAGTCAGCAGAGAGAAAGTTATGGGGGGGGGGCTTGTCTGCAGAGAGGAATTTAAGGGAAGGTACTCAGCAGATAGGAAGTTAAGGTGAGGGACTCAGCAGAGAGGAGGTTAAGGGGAGGTATCCAGCGGAGAGGAAGTTAAGGGGAGGTACTCAGCAGAGAGGAAGTTAAGCGGAGGTAGCCAGCAGAGAGGAAGTTAAGGGGAGGTAGCCAGCAGAGAGGAGGTTAAGGGGAGGTATCCAGCGGAGAGGAAGTTAAGGGGAGGTACTCAGCAGAGAGGAAGTTAAGGGGAGGTACTCAGCAGAGAGGAAGTTAAGGGGAGGTAGCCAGCAGAAAAGAAGTTAAGGGGAGGTAGCCAGCAGAAAAGAAGTTAAGGGGAGGTAGCCAGCAGGAAAGAAAAATTTTAAATAACAATTTCTAAAATGTTTTTTCATTCAACATAACCAATTTTAAAGTTGTCTGTTAAAGCCAAAAGCCCAAACAAGATGCATCCAGGTTTTTGTCACTTAAGACAGCTACCACTCTGCATCTCTAGCCCAATGGTAATCTGGGGTTTTAGTAACATCAATAACTGGACCAGCCTTCTGAGCAGATATTTACAACCAGGTTATGATTTAGAGGGAAATATGTATGATGGTCCCCTAAAAGGTAAAAGCTCCCATTAAAAAAGCAACTCGAATTAAATTATGCTGTTGTAAATGAATTCTGTACATTATCTGTTCTAGCTAGTGCAGTATTGTATTTTAGACAAACACTATATCTAACAAAAATTCTATTATAAATGTACTATGCAGCGCCATAAAAGAAGACAATAAAAATATAAACCTTAAATAAAATGACTCTGACTCTTAATTAGTAAATATTTATGAGATGCTTCTATGTATTTAGATTATATGTGGGACTCATATTATGTGTGACTTAAAAACATAATTTAATTCTAGCAAGAATAAGATGTGCAAAGAATATTAGGCCTCACGCAGTGTTTAAGATATCTTTTTATACCACACAATCTGCTAATTCAAACCAACCACAGAGGATTTAATTGATCCCAGCAAGTGGTCAGCAAAATAGATCATTTCTTGCCCCCATCTAATACTCATGATCAACCATTGTGCTGCAAAGAGTCGCCTTTCAAAATATCATCCTGTCTCTAATACAGCTTCTCTTTTTGCATTGATCTATTGTAGCCATTTCTCTTTGAATGTTGTATGTTCCATGTTATTTAACTGATAATGGACTAGACCTAAGAGGGGTAAACTAATTTAAATTATATTATTAGAGGATACATATTAACATATTTTATATTATGATTACATTAAAGTTGGTTTCTATAGTAATTGTTTTTAGGCTGTAAGGTTAGATTTCGATAACATTTATGAAATCACATTTATATATCCACATTTTTTTTTAAATGCTTCCTATAGCTGGTTAACACATAAAACATTATATAACTGCCTGACTCTCTATCCCTATATAGCCTCATGGTTGAGAAGTTTGCCTTATATCCTTGCCAGATAGAATAAATTACAATACACCATTTACATTAGTTCAGCACAGTAAGCTAAAAAGTAGATAGTTAGATATAGATATAAAATGTAGATGGGTTCCTCTGTACAAAATATATGCCTATGTAATTACCAAAGAAAGAAACATTAAAGACCTTTACCAAAACGCTATGAAATGTATTATAATTGATAAAAATTTATAAAAATGTAATTGTTTATACAAACTCAATCTTTATATTTATTAGAGTAAACAGAACAATATATAAAACATGACAAAATGACCACTATGGAGGGTTCATATATAATGCCTATATAATGTAATGTCATGAGACTTTGCATTGTTAGTTATCATTGCTTATATCTATGATGTGCTTGGCACAGGATGACAGGGCATCCTGGCGCTTGTGGTTCTCCAAGCATCCCTGGGTATGCTGGTGCTTGTAGCACTAGAAGCATCAACATACCCTGCTGTATTTAAATTCCCAAAACCGGCTTTTATTGGACCCGCCATTTCCCTTGGAAAAGACCAAGGGTTTTTCATTGGTAGTGATGTGATAGTGATAACCCTAAAACTCCTCTACCCACAGCCTGACCCTAAGACTCCCTTACCCACAGCCTGACCCTAGAACGCCCCATAGACTCCCCTGTAATATTTAATTTAATTCAATTAAATTTACCTAACCATATGTTAAGAATGTATCAATTCAAACAGGCAAAATCAAGATATTATTATAGACCCTGATCCTATTGTCATAAGCACAATGGGCCGGATCCACAACAGAGTACATCGGCCGAAATACGTCCGTCAGATGCTGACGATAGCTACTACTGACGGAAGTATGTCGGCCGACATACGTTGTTGTTGATCCGGCCCAATGGTTGCAGAATACTGTGTAAATACACAATGCAGTTTGTTCAGACTATGTTAAAAAGACAAAGTAAATACAAAATTTAAACTTGTATAGAATTTACACAGCATATTATGTTGGCTCTATAAGGGTTACAATATGTAAATATACAGTACAGTTTGAAAAAACAGGTTAGGTGGACATGAATAAAATAATGATGCATATAATTTACAGAGTATTTTGTTGATAATACACAAAGTATAATAGTGCAGGGGAGAGACATCAGGTAAATTTAAATTAGATGAATAAATGTAGGAAGCCCTCCCTACAGCTGACATTCCTAAGGGTTATCGCTATGTATCTGCTTAATGTCTCATGGTGGAAGAACAGGGTTTAAATGTCCCTCCCTATGCTGTAAGTATCTGTGGTATGGCTATGAAGAAACATGTATTCAAAAAATCCAAAATGGTCCCTGCAGCTAACTTAAAACATAGTATGTTCCCTGATCAGAGGCCACTAAGATGGCATCAGTCGCCCCTGCCCACAGCACAAACCAGCTATTTATAGTCTCCTCTCCAGCTCTGACTAGACCTGTGAGTGTGAAGGCTTAACCCTGTCTGCGACTGGAGACTTTCAGCAAGATTATAATCCACTTTCACATCTCCACCCCGACAGTTTCCCAGGTCTTTCAACCAGGGTTATTGCCACGTTTTTTGCTGTGTCAAAAATCCTGCCATCTTAAAATCCCTTTCATACTGCAGGTCTGACTCCGGAATTTCCCGGGTCAGACTCTTTCACACTGTAGCAGGGTCTTCCCATTTCTGCCCTGACAATCTAATGTCAATCAGCCAAAGAGGAGGTTAAATTGTCTGACCAAAATGATGTCATTTAAAGGGGACTTTGCTCACAAAGATAATGTAAGTGTAGTAACCAACTAGCTGGTGTGAGGAATGTGGGTGCGTTGGTACTAACCCAGTCGGAATACAGATGTTCTCACCTTCTGACCAGCCGGTGATGGTCTCCGATCTCACTGCAGATTTTTCTGGGATATTTGGAGAGGTAACGGTGTTCAGGTTGACACAGGCACTTAAATAGGGAATAGTCTCCACTTAAGGGAATTTATTAAGCGGGTAAAAGATTACAATGCATACATTCAACAGTATATGTAGATAAACTGTAGTTTCACTTATTCAGTATCTTATTCTTTCAAATGACTAGACTCTTTGGAAATACTACAACTGGTGCCTTATTGCCAGGGTTGCGTGTTACTGTGGCACCTGACTGAGTACCCTAAACTAATTTCAACAAGACTTACGTGGAATCAATTTAGCATCAAAGACACACAAAACAATAACTCTACAAGAGTGGCTTGGGCCGCAACATGAGTCAGTCGTTGGCAAGAGGCAGAGCTGAAGAGGGACGTTGCTGGAGGGCAGAAGACCCAATCCAGACTACAGGCAGTGCAGAGGAGGATCTACTGGAAGCCCCGTGGCTACAGGGAGAAGACCCGCGGGTGGAAGATCCAGGGAAGACCAACAGGCCTACCACCCAGAGGATGGCAAAACAGCTCTTTTGCCCCTTGGGTACCGTTAGTAGGCCATGGAGGAGGTTTCCTCCCACCTCAAGGAGGGGTCTACAGTGCTTTTTAGAGACTGGGTCCTTTTCCCCCCATCAGTGTCCTGACTTTTCCCCCCTCCTCCCCACCTCTTCTCAGAGAAGAACGCTTTTCAGGAGTTGCCGGGTGGCACTAGGTGAACGCATCATATCCTGTGGTTGGCCGGTAGGTGACATGCCTGGGAAGGTAAGTACTCAGCTTCTTTCTTCATTTAGGGTTGTATAGGACCTTATATTTAGTTTTACAGTTAGATTTTGTTAGTGCTAACATTGTTGTGCTCCCCATTAGGTAGTAGTGGGGGTGCTAGACCCCGTGTAGGATACAGTTATTAGGCCAGGCTGTCTGTGCTTTCCTTGTCAGAGCTGAGTTGGAAGAAGGCTAACTTCATCACCCAAGTGGGCGGACATCTGACTGCACAGACAAGAGGTGGTTACCAGCTACGTGTCAAATCTCTGGAGCTACAGGATCATGTAGAAACCCTTGGGTTGAGAGGGTGGGCTCTGTTCCGTTTACGTTCCAGGGCGCCGTGGTACCCATTCGTTACAGTGCTATACTTTATCACTATACCTGTTTCAGGCAAAACTTGAGAGTTCATTTCCACTTTGTACTCCTATTATACAGAGGAGTCTATATTGGTTTATTAGTGGACTTGGGAAAATGTTTGGGTCAATGGGCGCATCAAACAATATTTATATGGATGTTCGGCTTACGTGTCACGTAGTTTCTGTCCCCTCCGGCCGGATGAACACTAAGGGCCCTCTCTTTGCAGAGGATGCCAGTTTTCAACTGACCAGGGGGGACCCCTGACACGCTGGCCTCTACCAAACAGATTCTGCTGCTGTAGCTATAGTGCTGTTATACTGGGCTGGAGTTGTTGCTGCGGCTGCATAAGGGTCTGCTTCTCTTTCCTGTCACTACACTCTCCACCTCTCACCACTGTCTCCACTCCTTTCTCCAAAACTTTCCAAAGTGTTTTTATCTCCTCTCTAACCAGTCCCCCAGCCCAGTCACATGTCAGGGTCTGAGCTGGATCAGGCCCTTTGTATCAATGGCAGCATGCTGTCTTGTTTACATAGCACAAGGCACCTAGCTTCCATTTTATTATATATCCCACTGTAATACCTACTTTAGGTAGTAACAGATCATGCTGGAACCTTTGGTTCGACTACAGGGAATTGTCCAGGGGTATCACATAAGTATTGGGTGGAGATTTAAGCAGCATTGCTTTGCAAAATGGCCGACAAGTATCAACTGTGTAGCCTTGAGTTCATTGTTTTTTGGTCTATTTTGCTGTTTTATATAGCAAATGAGAGCTTGATGCAGCTGCTGACACTGTTCCAGATTGCACAGTGACATTTGAAGAGGAGAAGGGCGCTATATATGACTGAGATGGTGGAAACTCAATGTCAATATTTGCGCAGGAGATGAGATTTCGTACAGTCTAGCTTTTCCTCCATATTGAGATGCACCATCTAACCGGAAAATGTGGGCCAGAGACCACAGTCATGGAAAAGCTTTCTGGACAACTGTGGTAGCTTTTGGGGACAAGCAGTGGATGGCACACTTTTACATGTCACATTCCATGGGACATTCCAGTGTTGGACCTTATCACCTCAGCACTTTCCAGACAGACCGCTAAATTTCACCAAGTAGGAGACTAGTCATTGTATTGTGGTGGTATGGTAGCCCTGATGAATATCGCATAATCGCCTGCTTGTTTGGAATGGGGATATCCCCAATCTAGAGCATGAAGTGATAAAGGCATTGGAGGAAGCCCTTTACCAGTGCTTCATTTCATTGTCACAAGGAAAGCGTCTAGATGACACCATTGCTGGATTCCTACAACGTGGATATCTGCAGTGAGCAGGAGCCATAGACATAACACACATCCCTATCATTGCACATTCTGACAACTCGGTGGATTAACACAACCGTAAAGGCTGGCATTATATTATTTTACAGGCTGTAGTTGACCATAACTATTGATAAGCATAATTTTATGTGACTGTGACTTATCATGTGTATTGTAAATCAATGCTTAATATATTTTATTTTCAATTTCACAGATGTCTTTATTGGCTGGCCTGGACATTCCCATGATGCCCAAGTGCTGACCAATTTGTGTCTGTGCCATGTTGCAGAGGAGAATCAAAATGTATGGTTAATCCCTAGTGAGGTAAATATATATGTTTTTTAAAGATGAGTTTATTTTCTATTAGGAGACTAATAGATAGTTGTTTTTTTTGTACATTTTTGATACAGTCCCTGTCATGGTGTTTTACAGTTCTATATTGTATTGTATATACATTTTAGTGCAGACTATGTGTATCACCATGTTATGTGTTACTGTAGGTATTGAAAACTGTATTATTGCAATGCAGAAATCCAAGATTGTTAATGGTGTGGAGATCTCGGTACATATAATCGGGGATGCTGCCTACCCATTGCGGCGATGGCTGATGAAGGGCTTCAGCCAGCACCATCATCTTTCTGTGGAACAAATCATATTCACCCATACTCTCAGTTCTGCTCTGATGGTTGTGGAGAATGCACTTGGATGATTGAAAGGATGATGGCTGCGTTTATTAAAACATAGTGTCACTGACTAAGGTGTGACATCACATAGGGCCGGGGCACCGTAGACCATGTCCCAGGCCACAAATTTACTGGTGGCGACTCTGCCTGCACTACTCCCTCCTGCACTTCTTCCTCCTGCACTACTCCCTCATGCACTACTCCTTCATGCACTACTCCCTCATGCACTACTCCCCCCTGCACTACTTCCTCATGTATTACTTCATGCTTAAGCACATGTGTTTATGTGAATATGATTTTTTTTCATGTAAAATCTTATTTCAATATTGGACATTTGTTAAACATTTGTTAAGTAAGGCTTCTATGTGGATCCTTTGACAGCATTTAAATGATATTATTGGACTATTACAATTCTATTATTGGACTATTGGATTGTTATTGAACATTACAAGAACTTACTATTTCCATGTAATGTTGAGGATGTCAAAGGCTCTTCTGTAAGCAACCGGTTGATCCCAAAGCGTGGTTTTAGCAGATGTTGATGCTTCTATGGCTGGTGATAGTTTTCTCACCGTCACATTTTCAAGATTACTACTCTCATTCGTTACACCAGAAGAATCCATATTTTCAGATGAAGGATCCTCAAACATTAATGGTGACGATGATCTTGATGCAATACTTATTTGGTTGTTTTCAGATGGAATATAGGAGCAGCTTGAGGACAATGCTATGGGATTTGCCAATGCAGAATTATCAAAAACCTCATTGCATTGCTCCAGGTGTCCTGCATCACTTCTTGTCCTGCTGGCATGGACCATAGAATACTGTTTGTGCAAGGCCTTCAGCTTTTTAACAACTTATCCTTGTCTGTACCAGTTATTTGTCTCCTGATTTGCACCTCGCCTCTCACAGCTAACAGCTCCCGAACCTCCTCTTCCTTTCAGTGCACCATTCTGTATGTTGAACCATGGGCAGCATTTAATTACATCATTTTCCTGTGGAGAAAGCCCTCCAATCAGTTTCATTTTGTGCTATTTGTGTTGAAAAACCTGGGTCGCACCTTTCGCACTGCACCTGTACCTGGGTGAGACCTGGGAAAAACCCTTCTTTTCTCCCGTATCCAATTCCCGGGTCATTAGACCTTGGTCAAGGACCCTGGGACCTTTCACACCACAGCTCAACCCAGGTAGTTGAACTGTGGTTCGGCAATAAAATGGGTTTTACTAATCTGTGGTAAATTACCATCTTTGCCAAAATAGATATGATTCCTCTGTTTTGCTTAGTTTAGTTTTTTTGTTTTGTTTTTATTAACAAAATGATTACCTTTTAGGTGTTAGTCAAAGCTTTATTTTGTATTTTGTAAATGTCTTTGAATTGATGACATATTGCACAAGGATATTTTTATCTGTATATAAGTTTATAGGCATCTAAGGTAAATAAGTTTAATGTTTAATGTTTAAAGTATAATGTTTCTTTAACAAACTAATAAAGCTAATCAACATATAAATAACAACAACAAAAATTCTTCATAGCTTAGTTTGTGCCATATGCAGGCTATAGAGTTAATATGAATTTCCATGTACCTTGCAACATACTGGAGCATTGAAATGACTTCTGAAGGTTAAGGGACATATATCACTTTAGGGCAGAAATTGATGACGTTTCTTTACACATTTCCCAGAAGTCATCAGGGAAGGAAAAATATCCTCACACTCTGTCACTCAACATCTGTGCCCATCATCTACACTGAAATCTGCAGGTCACCAACATCTGCAGCAAGTCATATTCAGTTCTCATATCATTTTCATGAAATACTCAAATAAGTTTTAAATGTGAGCAGCAGTATGTATCTGTCTGCAATGGTCTGGTATCTGATGATATGACATAAGGTGCTTATACTGAAAAAACATTCCGCACTTTCACTGTTTAAAATAACATTTAAGTCTTAAAACAACTACATGTTTATAGCAGTTGAATCTATAACAGTAAAAGGAATGTAAGCAGGAATACACACCAATTTGTACACAATGCAATGAAGCGTGAAATACTATACATTTAAAAAAATAATGCCTTGAAAGTTATTGCCAAATAAGAAAGTCACGTTTACCATATAATGTTTAATTTAAACACTGACATCACCGGTCGATTTTTTACTCTAATCTTTCATATATCTCAATGTGTTGACATCTTTTACACCTTTGACACCTTTACAATGATTTTTTATCTTGTGTTAGTGACTATCAAAGCAATACCTTAATATGGTTTGCCTGTACCATTGCCAAAAACAGCTTTAACTGCGAAAAAAAATATATGTCGGTGGGAGTACTATCTCGACAGTTATAAATAAAAGAAAAAAAAAAATCTTTATCTTGTTTGTTCTCCTTACAAAGGGGTAGATCCAGAAATAAGTACGCTAGTGTATTTACGCTAGCCGGAGATGTAAAAACGCTATTTTGCATGTACTGCGCATGTACGCGGCAGATGTTACGACGCGTAACGCTGAACTTACGTACCAGACTACTATCAACAGCGTAACTACGAACGAAGGGGCGTGCCAACTATACAATACCCGTAATTACACTTCAGAGGTGGGGTGAGGCATTTAACTCGTACAGTATGGACGTGCTTAGGCGCGTAAGTACGTGCAGCCATTACAGCCGTCAGGAGTTACTCTTGGAAAAGTTAAGGTAGGGTTTGGAAAGCGTAACATGGCTAAACTACGTATGGTCGAGGGGAGTGCATAGTAATTACGCTACGCTAGGAAACGTAATGAAAACGTAGCTCTGGATCTGGCCCAAAATATCCAATCTCTAGAAAAAAACATTAAAATGTTCGTAAAGATGTTTTATTAAAGAGCTTTTATCTTTTTGACTACTCTTCTGTTTCTCCTTGGTCAATACAGTATTTAACCCATGTATGAATTAGTAACACATAAATGCAGTCTAAATGACAATTGTGTTTTTCTGATGACATTGCTACTTTTCAACCTTGTAGGTTAAAGCAATTTCTTCAAGAAGACCATTTCAATACAAACTTTCACCTTCTATTTGTTTTCACCAGGAATCCTCTTGAACAGAGTATAAATCATAATAAATATCACTAGCAAACAAGCAGGGAAGAGTTCCAAGTAATTCATAATGGAACTCTTGTCTCATGCTGCTGAAAGCAAGGACATTACATTTTAGCCTTGTACAGGCTGATAAAGTTCGTGCCCTCATTTCTTGCCACCCTGTGATACTCACAAAAATAAATGCACAGAACATATGGTGTGATTCCTTTCATGTTCTTTACATGTCACTCAGATTCCAGAATGCACAATTCATAATAATTCAGTATGCATTTCTACACTGTTTTGCTAAATGCAAAATAGTCTATACTTGTATGGACAAATTATGCCCCAGCCACAATCCTTCCAGACTCCTGTTACCATATTTAGTCAAAACCACTAGTTATTTTATTATTTAGACTACAGCAATAGCATAATAACAAGAAATAATTGTCATAAAGCTCAATAGGTAAACCACAAAGAAAAAATTGCAAAGAATCAACCTTATTCACAAAAAATTCAATTCTGGCTTGACCTTATGGTGTTGACCGTTTCGTTGTTGACATTAGGATCATCTGACCAGCAGCTGTAATTGTTTCCCACATTCATGGGCTCGATCAAGACTTAAGTAAGTGCTTGAAATGAGTTACTCCTGGGCTAAACCATGTTGATTGCAGGGGGAGTCAAGGTAATTGTATTTTTTGCATGCAAGGATATATCTTTGAATAGCTTACTGCACACAGATACTGACCAGCTTTACCATCACACTGTTATTTAGACTTGGGATATTAAACATCACCTCTCAACTCTAATACTGTTTGCAATAGATGAAATATGACTCCCCTGCAATCAACATGGTTTAGCCCAGGAGTAACTCATTTCAAGAACTTACTTAAGTCTGGATCCAGCCCAATGTTTAAAATACAGCATATTAAGTCAGTGACAGGGGCAGAATGCAGTATATCACTATCTCTGCGTGTCTGAGAAATCACTGTATAGGTGAGTAAAGAGAAGGGGTAGGGATGATAGGAGGAGTTACAGAATAAATTTAGAGAAAGTAACTAATTAAATGAGAAAGAGGCAAGACTGATGGAAATGGGTTTAGGAGAACAGGGGAAGAGGGGTAAAGAGAAAGAGTTGGGGACTGGCGAAATGGAACAGTAGTGTGATATAGAGGAAGCAGTCAGGGAAGGAATATAGAGGAAAATGTGGGGAGAGGGGGTATAGAAGGAACAATAGGTAGACAGGTATAGAAGGTAAAGTAGAGGGATAAGAAAGGAACAGTGTGGGGTGGGGGGGAAAAGTGAGTTGTATATGGAAGATAGTGAGTATGGGAAAGATAGTAGATGGAAGAAATATGAAGGGGGAGGATCGGATATTAAAAAGGTGGAGAATTTCACACTGATCACTAAACGTCCCCTTTTCCACATTAATATTTTAGATCTACCTCTGAATACTCAGACCATGTAATTTTGCAAATCTGAGCTAATCTTACTAAGATCTATGGGCTGGATCCAGACTTAAAAGGAGTTTGAAATATAGGGCTATATTTACCATTACTTACCTTCCCCTGGGAATGTTGCTGCTCCGGTCTTGCTTGTGATTGCAGGGAGCTCGGCAGCTTCCCTTTTAAAATTTACCAATATTCACCCCTCCGGTGAGGTCCCTTGATGATCTCTTCACGCATCGCAGGCCACTTCATTTAGAATGAAGTCCTGCGCATGCGCAGAGACTACATTGCAGAACTTTGAAATTTCAAGCCCCAATGTAAGTAGCACAGCGGGGGACGACAAAGCGCCGTCCCCAGCACCAGGAACTACAGCTGGTGGCCAATCAGTTCTGATTGGCTGCCAGCTGGTCACAGGGCAATCGGGGCTCGTGGCGGCCATATTGGAAAAGGGCAGTGTGGTGAGCCTTGCAGGGTTAACCGCAGCCCTGCACCCAGGTGCCCCTGCGGCGCCCAGGGTGCATTGCGTGCCGTGGTGAGCCAATCAGGGCTCACCACGTCACCAATCCCATCAGCCCCTGCGGTCGGAAGGTAGGAGCAGTGGCTGGAAGAGGCTGAAGAGAGAAGAGCCTGCAGGAAGAAGAGGTGGCCAGAAGAAGCCAAATAAAGAAGATCCTGCAGGAAGAAGAGGTGGCAGCAGATTTCCATGGTGATTGCACTATTATAAATGGTAAGTTAATCAATTTTAGGTGATAATGTACGTTTTAGTGTTAAAACAGGCATTATCACCTAAAAATGAAGTTGGTAAATAGCCCTAAGAGAGGAAAGTTACTCCTGGGCTAAATCATGTTGATTGCAGGAAAGTCATATTTCACCTGTTGGAAATAGTATTAGAGCTGAGAGGTGATGTTTCCTATCCCAAGTCTAAATAACAGTGTGATAGTAAAGCTGGTCAGTATCTGTGTGCAGTAAGCAATTCAAAGATATATCCCTGCATGCAAAGAATACAATTAACTTGACTCCCCCTGAAATCAACATGGTTTTGCCCAGGAGTAACTTTCCTCTCTTAGGACCTGATTCACACTTAAGAATTCTTCCGATTTTAGGTGCAGATGCACTGCGCATGCATAGTAACTTTTCCATAGACGGCCGTAATTCACTGAACAGTAGCTACTGCGCATGCGCAGTAGCTATTGTACATAATCTGCGTATCGTTTCGATACGTAGATTGCGTATATGCGGTCTAAAAGACCAGATATACGCAATCTACGTATCGAAGACGGCCGTAGTTCTGGATACGGCCCCTTGCTTCTAATTAATTACCTGATAAAGTCTGGTGCGACAAAACGCATATGAGTAGGACAAGCTTCACCTCTACATGCTGTTTGCTGTTTGTTGCTTAACTATGGTGTCACTGCTACCAGGACAAGAGAACTGTAAACCATTCAGGACAACCTAGGATGCTAGGTTGTCCCTACGGGTCTCCACACACTCTGGGCTATTGTTTAGCTACTTTTAACTATTCTGTTCTGGTATAATATTTTCTGTATGCCTGGAAATTTGTTTTTATTAAAGTTTACTGCACCATGAAGCACCCTCTTTGAATACAAAAAAGATATAAATCACATAGTAAATTAGAATTGGATTCAGAAACACAGATTAATCACTACCAATGAAATCTATTAACCTATCCGATTGTGGCAGACTCATTCCTTTCTCCTGTTGCTTTTGGTCCTGGGATAGTGCTCTTCCTCTGCATTATACAATACAGAAGAGAAACACAGACCATGACTGACACTGACACTCACTCTGGGCCTGATCCAGACCTACGCCGATGCGCTGTGCTTACTAAAGCACAGCTTATCGGCGTTCACTTTCCACGACACTCCCCCTGTGCGGGCGTATGGCCCCTTGCTTACGCCGGCTGAATGAAGGCTACCCTAACTTCAGCCGGCGTAAGGAAGGGGCCATACGTTCACACAGGAGCGTATGGCCGCCTAGCCCGCCCTCCAACCCTTATTAAACTAGCTCACCCCGCCCACCTACATTAACCTGAACGTAGGGACGCTGGGGGACGTCCCCATATGCCCGGCGCATGCGCAGATCGGCTTTTCAGACGGCGGGCGTAGGTCTGGATCAGGCCCTCTGTCACACACACACACACACAAATATACGACTGCTGTCACATACAGATACATACACTTACTTACCCAGTGCATTGATTAATGCCCCCACAGGCTGTTCATAGGGTGCCTGTTCCAGGGCATTCAGAGATCTCTATCTATGTGCAATGCTATTTAATAGCAGCTAATAGTCACTATTAAACAACATTGCATATAAAAAGAGATCTCTGATTTGCATCTGCTGCCCATAAGCTATGAAATAGCTGACTGATGGGCAGGAGCCGCACATCAGTGATGAAAAAAGAACCAAGGACCCCATAGGGCCGCGGGGACATAAACAGCAGGCAGGGGCCTCAGGAACACATCTGGCAGGCAGGGGTTAATTGCTGTAGGATAGGAGGGGTGGGGATAGAACAAGGGTGGGGGTGGAGTTAGAGGGGTGGAATTAGCTAAGATAGTATTTATAGGATCAGCAGTGGGGGAGTGGGGTACTCATCGTAGAAAATTCAGGGAGGCTAAGTGTCTATTGCATAAAGCTGTCTGTCTTTTTCTGCTTTGTATTAAAAAGTTTTTCCTCCATTCTTGTCTACTCAGTCTCTTTTCTTACACTTACTACCTCAAATTCCTTATCTATTCCTTTTTATAACCTTTCTCTTACTTGTTCTACTTCTTCTCCTTATATTCCGTTACTTACTTCCTATATTTCCATTCCTACCTTTCCTTCCCTCCTTTGCCTCTCCTCTCTGGCGCTTCCAATTCTGCTCCGTTATAGAGAGGAGCCAGCCATTGCCACACGTCCGCAAACTTTTGATTCCAACCGGAAGTTGCGTGACGTCACGGCCACGGGAGGACCAAGTGGCTCAGCTATGACTCAGGAGTCACAGGCTGAGCCAGCGGTACAGGCAGGGTTGGAGGTGACGATTTCAGAGGGGCATATGGCGGCAGGGAACCCTGGAATCATGGGAGATCAGCTGGTTGCAGTTATGGCAGGTGCTCTGGGAAACAGCAGGCATAGCTCACAAGCAGGCAGGGCTGTGTAGCTAGCAGCAGGGGGTCTCTAGGCAGCCAATCATTTATCCCTGACACTCCAGCTAGGCTAAGTGAGGGGGCTAGCAAGAAGGCCAGGAAGAGTAGGCACCAGGAGGGGAGACAGCAGGAGCATGCTTGCAGAGGAGCATGTCTGTGCGCTCAGGCAGGTCTACATTGTGGTCGCGTGCGAGCAGGAGCAGGGCTTCAGGCCAGGGAGTAGTTCAGCAGAGTCAGCAGTGGGGTTTACCAGTGGCATTTCTTCAGTTTTGGTCACAAGGGGCGGGGTCAGGGTCCATGCAAATCCCGTTCTCAATTGTGCCCTTTATGTCCACGCAAGCAGGCCCGGTAGGGGGTTTGTCTTTGCCTGCGGTTCCTGGGAGGGATAAACGTGCCTGCGGTGCAGTCAGTGGGGGTCGATCAGCAGACAGCTATAGGAGAATCGGTAGTGGATAAGCAGGCAGCATTAGCAAAACCAAGCTCACTTGCGGGTACTCAGGTGGCTGCGCAGGATACTAATGTGTCTCTTTTGCCAGGGAATTCTGTTGTCACGGTAAGAGCCAGTGTCGAGCAGCAGGCCCAATGGATCGAAGAGGTTCCGAGTACTTCTTAGCAATCTCTTCCTCCAGGTGACACTGCTGGAATCGGTAAGTCAGCGCCGGCTTCCAGTGCGGACCTTTCTCCTTCAGTGTCTGATGATGTATCTTCCATAGGTTCCACTGATTCGCAGATTAAGCCAATCAAGGTCATGAAGTTGCTCCTTGGCGGCTATTATTCCTGGCAAAGCAGGGGGGAAGGCGATAGGCATTTTGGCTAAAAAGGCGGTTAGGCCTAGGGAAAAATCAATGATATGTGAGAATACGGCAATTTTTTGGCAGATTAGGATGTCCGTTAGGCACAGGATCAAAAAAGGGAAATATGTTAATATGTTTTCCATGACAGAGGATGCAAGGAAAGGGTTAAAAGCGGCGGTAGCAAAAGGGGGGATAGGGGAGGAAGCATATAAAACTTTTGCGAGATGGTCAGAGGGCTTTTGTATGTTTGCAGCGAGTTATGTGGAATTTCAGCAAGGGGAGTCCAGGACCATTTGGTGTTACATGCATCTCATACAGGACATGCATTATAACTTCAAAGGAGCTGTTTGGACGGTCTATGACAAGGGTTTCCGAAAGAAACAGGAGGGTCTGCAATGTATCGATTTCGGCATAAAGGATGTCGAAATGTGTACCTCAGTAACACAGTCGAATAAATTTGCTGGGGACCCTCAGTCCTTTCGTGGGCCCTCCAACCAGCAAAGGGGAGGTTTTAGCAGTTCAGGCCCTGGAAGAGAACATTGCTTTGGGTTTAATAACTCTAGGTATACTAGAGGGGCGACATGCTGGTATAGGCACACCTGTCTTAAGTGCAGAGGAGGGCACCCAGCAAAGGATTGCAGGGTGCAGCTCCCGCTTGTTTCCAGGAATCAACTGGGGACCAGGGCCATTACCCAAGGCCCGATCCCCAGTTAAGTTGCAAGCAATGCGCCTTTGGCTTGACATTTATCCCCTTACTGATGTTGCTAAATTTTAAGTTCTGGTTTTGAGTTTGGTTTTCACTTGCCAATAGTTGGTTCTGTTAGCGCAGTTTGCACTCGTAACCTTAGGTCGGCTAGGCATTTTCCGGTTATCCTTGAACAGAAAGTTATGGAAGAGGTGCGCAAGGGGCGCATGGCTAGGCCCTTCAGTGGCCCACCGCTGGATGGTCTGGCTGTCTCCCCTGTGGGGATAGTTCCTAAGAAGGCACCAGGAAAGTACAGACTGATTCAACATCTATCATACCCGGAGGGTGGCTCAGTTAATGATGACATTGGGCCGTATCCAGAACTACGGGCCGTCTTCCATGGACGGCCGTAATTCACTGAACAGTAGCTACTGCGCATGCGCAGTAGCTATTGTACGTAATCTGCGTATCGTTT
>WWET01000933.1:438520-451089 GCA_011038615.1 Limnodynastes dumerilii
GTCTCTCCTCGTGTGTCCTGCCTGGTTTCCTGGATCCCAGTGTGTCCTCTGTTCCTGCTGTGCCATCGCGGTTCTCTCTGGCTAAAGTGTGTCTGCAGAAACCATCATCGCTGGTGAGCTACTCCGAAAGTACTACTCCACTCAAATTGCTTACTGTTACTCCGGCCTACTAATCCTGGGCTGTGTGGCGCAAGCTGCCATAGAGTCTTCAGCTACCATCTGCTCCAGTGAGTCATCGTGAGAGTACTACAATGCCCAGCCTAAACAGTCTGCTTCAACACCATTCCACTGTACCTGTGCCATGCGCTTCCTGAGCCGCTACGCATGCCTGCAGTGTCCTTCTACACCTGTGATCCTTCCAAGCCAGAACCTCTCTCCTCAGCTTCTCCGCCTACTGGGAAGCCACTCTGCTCCACTTGCATCTCTGCTGCCTACCACAGCTAACTCGTGTCTGCAGAAGACATCCTCGCTGGTAAGCTACTGCGAGAGTACTACTCCACTTACATTGCATATCCTGCAAACCTGAACTGTTTTCTTTGCATCACTGCACTACAAATCCCAGCAGTGTCTACATTGCAACCCTGCAAACCTGAACTGTTTTCATTACATCATAGCACTACAAATCCCAGCAGTGCCTACATCCTGGCTCCTGCAAGCCAGTCATTCACACCAATCCACTACCATCTCAATGGTCGTGGGTCCTGCTATGGATCGTGTAATGTACTGTCTATAATAAACAAAGGCTGAATCCCAGACTTCCTGACACCATCTTGGACTTGCTTAACTTTGCTTGTAGGGTCATACCTATGGGCAAGGTTTTTTGTAGGCGTCTGGAGCTTTACTCCGACGCAGCTGGGTCAATGAGTTTCGGAGCATGAGTTTCGGAGCATAATTCCAAGGGCAGTGGTGCGTTGCACCATGGCCTGCGGAATTGAGTCAGTCGGGGCTCACTGCCAACTTGCTGGTTCTGGAACTTTTTCCCATTATTGTCGCAGTTGAATTATGGTCGGAGGAACTCTGGGATCGGAGCATTGTATTTTGGAGCGACAATTTGGGGGTGGTTCAGGCCATCAACGGGCAGCGGGCTTCGTCTCCCCTGGCAATAAGGTTGCTGCGTTTTTTGGTTTTTAAGTGTTTGCAATTTAATGTGACTTTTAGGGCCAAGCATGTCCCGGGCGTTGAGAACAAAGTCGCAGATGCGCTATGTCGTGGGGAGTGGGGTAGATTTAGAGAGCTGGCAACTCGGGCCGAGGACACGGGTCTGTCATGCCCTTTACATCTTTGGCAGATCGTGAATCCGGCAGAATGGGTTCAATACAAATTGCGGAAGGAGAGTCTAGGTAAGTCCGGTGTAGATTTGCTTCTCGGCTTGATTTGGCAGGAGTTTGAGGCGGGCAGGTCCAGGGCGAGCATGGCTTCTCTATTAGCAGTTATAGCTCATTTTGCAATTATAAAAAGAGAGCAAGACTTAACTAAGCATCCTTTGGTTAGGAAAGTTATGAAGTGGTGGGCTCGTAGGCAGCCAAGGGGTGACGATATTAGAAGACCCATTGACTTGGACTTGATGAGGAGACTGTTGGCGGTTTTACCTGATGTGACGTCATCTGACTTGGAGAGTTGTTTGTTTAAGGTTGCCTTTTCTTGGGCTTTTTTCGGGGCCTTTAGGGTTTGTGAGTTAGTTGCTGCAGGGAAACGGTCAGTGAATTCAGGGATGCTTGCTAAAAATGTAGTAGTGCAGGACAACTCGATAGCCTGTAGGGTCCATAGGTCCAAGACAGATCAGACAGGAAAGGGTCGGTGGGTTTTCTTGGCATCGCACACGGATTCGGCTGTTTGTCCGGTGACGTTGGCAGGATCCTATTGGGATAAAGAATCGGTGAGGGGTTCTAATTGGTTAGCGCACCAGGAGGGTGATCCCCTTAGTAAGTATCAATTTGGTTTTGTACTGAAGCGTTGCATGTTTGCCCTGGGCTTGGACGCCTCCCTCTACGGGACACATTCGTTCCGCATTGGTGCAGCCACCTCTGCCGCCCGGGAGGGTAAGTCACCGGAGGCGATAAAAGCTCTTGGGCGGTGGAAATCGGCGGCATATAAGAAATATGTAAGGTTGGGTAAGTAGTTAAGTTAAGTTATTGCTATGTTAAGTTAAGTTGTTGGTAATATGTTGGTATTGGGGGGCTCATGAGCTAGAGCGCACTAGGATTAGCAGCACGCCTTCAGGGGGCACGGGGGAATTAATCTTCCGTTTTTGATCCTCCCAGTAAGGCAGCGGATTAGATTCATGTCTTGAAGGTTTCATGGGAGTTTTTTTTTTTGCGCCTGGCTGCTTGGTGTGTGACTGGGCTCTATGCCGTTTGCTGTTTATAGCTGCATGCGGCTTGAGAGCCACAGGTTGGCCACCTGGGTCTAAAGTATAAATTTTGTAGCATAATCTGAACACTTCAGAACAGTTTGTATCTTGCCGGTTTTAGCTTTGTTGCTTCATTCTACTGAAGTGTTGATAACATTTGCGCAGAGAAGTAACAAATTAAAGCATGATATATTACACTCAGAAGGGAGGCAGCAGCTCATAAGATGATATTACATCATGCTCAGGCCAGTGTGATGTTGCAAAGAATTTCTACATTATGTTATTATTTTAATTAAGAGGAGGATGTAGTTTTAAAACACAGAAGCAGGAATAAGTGTGATAATAATGGCGTAAAAGCAGATTTCAGCAGGGGACAATAGAATAACAAGTATGCAAACAGAATATGAAACAAATTGGCTTAACAGACTGTGCCTTGCTTGATGTAAAATGTAATTAATGTTATTCAAATGGACACTGAAAATGACTAGCCTTGTCTCTTCTCTACATTGTGTCCCATATAGGGATTAGAGTGAGAATAAATTACAAGTTTACGTGCACAGAAAATAAAGGGGAAATAAAAAAAACGTCATTATGTCTGATTAAAGAGGATGTTTAGTTAGTAATAAACAATTAATGGTAAAATGGTAAATTTTACTTTATGCCTATATGAATTCCAGCTTACAGTATCTTGTAGCTATGTTGCATGCAGAAATGAACCACATTTGGTAATAGTATAGAAAAGTTTTGTCAGTCTGGCTCTGTCAAATGGTAGCAAATAGTAAAGAATTTTTTAATGTAAAGGAAATTAGCTGATTTACATATTGCCATAACCTACTGACATATTGTAAGTGAATCAGAGAGCATAGCGATGCAATCACTAAATCTTAACAGGAAAAGATGCTTAATTCTTCAAGGTGCCTGGGAACCACCTAGTACCCCAGGAGCCAACAGTGAAAAATTGGCCTAGTGTTCCTGGTACCCCTACTCAAATAGAAAACAGCTCTAGTATAATGGGTGCAGAAAATGGAAAAATAATCCTAGTGCCATTATCTACTCATACTGAAATGTACAGACTCATAAGAGTAGTAATGGTGCCTTACACCATGTTATAAAAGCAAAGCATTTTTTATTTATTTTATTATTTTATTATTTTCATTATTATTACTGTTATTATTATTACTGGACCAGATCTAGAACTCCGTTGCATCTCTGACAGTAACAGCAGCAGTGGTCTGATACCGGATCCCTGCTGCATTCTATATCCATACAGACAAAAGGAGCCACTCCCCTTGCTAGTATGGGGTTATGCTCCCAGGACCCTACTTCAACATTTAAGCACCATCCACATATAAAATGAAACGAGGAAATGTGAAATGTAAATAAGGGCTAAGCCCATCCTTACTGTTTCATTTACATACCCCCCCCACACACACATGCAGAAGCACTTCCACTTCCAGATCTTTACAGTCCAGGACAGATCTGATCCCTCTGGGGTTATTATTCTGTATTATAATGTACATGAAAATGTGCCCTCCAAACTCTTTACAAAGGCTGAACATTATGTAATTTCTCTTGAAAAGGGATTCAAACTGCATGTGTATCTGCTACTTCATCTGGTAATAAATCATTTTACTTCTAGAAGGTGGTTCCAGTCTCTTTTTCAATCCAGAGAAACTCAATACAAAATTGGTGCTGTGGAACTTTGATGGAATTCCAAGAAATAAAAGAAGAGGCAGCATACTACTGTATTACTGTCAGCATATACATTAGGTGAACATTCTCCAAACCACACCCCAGGGGTTTACCTGCTCCAATAATCTGGTGCTCTATGGCAGTCTTCATAATACCTTTGCACCATTGTGGAGGCATTCTGTTAATAAAGAATCATTCTTTTGGGAGCTCTACATTCTGCTTCTAAAGGGCCCTGTGCATTGTATTTTTATATGCATCAAAAAAACAATTGACACAAATCAATCTATTTATTTCGCAGACATCCCGCTTTGAGAAAGACTTTTCTATTCTAGTGTTGCATTGATTTAATCAATCAATCCAATTCAATGTTGGATCCAATCTTCCATCTCAACTGAGAGTTACTCATGCATGCAACTTATCAATATGCCCCTCATGGGGCATATTGATAACAACAACTGTAGATAGACTTGTTCAGTGAAGCTTTTGAGGTCTGCTTACTAACTTTTCTGTGCTCTGAGCTTTTGCAACTAACAATAATTGTTCAAGCTGTGTTGCCACTTTTTACCACCATTAGACTGTGGGGTAGATTTAATTGTCCACGAAGTCTGGTCGCGGTGCTATTCCTGCAAATTGACATTGGGGGTTTTAACTCACACCTCATAAAGATGCATATTAAAATCAGCCTTCCATGATAGATGGGAATAGGCACACTACCATCTTCGCTGTCAATTGAATGTGCCCCTAGGCGTTTATTTGTTTCCATTGTATACAGCCTTTGTCTATTGTTATAATTAGCATGACATATTATTTAATTGACGGATTCACAACTGATCCTAACACCAAATAGTTTGGTGGCAGACTTTTTCCTTGTTCGTTGCTTAGCATTCCATTCAGACCCTGGATCAACCCCATATCCACTGGGTGATTATCTGTTGCCATCTATTCCAGTGATTTACAGCTTTTTTCCTAAAGGCCAGGTGTTGCACTATTCCCGTGATTATCTATCATCTAAATATGTAACTACACCAGAATATTATTGCCAGATGTGGCTATGGTTTTTACTTATCAAACATTTTAACATATTTTAATTTAAATGGTTGTAAATAAATAATTGTACAAGGGTAAGAGAGCACTACCACCTGTTAAAGATCATAAAAAGGTCCTGCCTTTATGCAGAGTGCTGGTGATTGCTCCACACCAAGGGGTCTATTTACTTACCTTCCTCGTTCCCTGTGAAGGAAGCTGCATCAGGCTCGCTTATCATCGCAGCGAGCCTGGCAGCTTCCTTCACATGATTTACTAATAATCACCCCTCCTCCGAGGTCCCGCGATGAGCCATGGGTCGGTGCTTTGCTTCTCCTCCTTGCGATCCCTGAATGAAGTACTGCACGTGCATAGTATCTCTCAATCAGGACATAGAAAAATTTCAGTGCCGACATGAGAAACACTGCACATGCGCAGTGCTTCTATTTAGGCACTTTGAAATTTTTCCAAGTCCTGACATGAGAAACACTGCATATGTGCAGTGTATTCATGCCGGGACCGGACAGCTGCAGCCCGACGGGACGCCCGGACAGGTGAGTAATGTTTATTCCTATTTTCTATGGGGTTTATTCATTTATTTTTTAACTTAGAAAAAAAATGGTTTTTTTATTTTTTTTATTTTTTTTAACTGGGGCTCGATTGGGATGTATTCCGACGGTCTACCCATACATGACCTCCTTTTCCTCCCCCTAATAACAGCTATTAGGGGGAGGAAAAGAGGGGTATATGGGGACATTGCCAGAATAATTGTCACTAATGCCAGCCTGAGCTGGCGTTAGTCTGACGCCGGGAGCGGAGTGTAAAACTCCGCTCCGACATTCTGTGAATCTTCATTTTAATGCGATATCGCACTAAAATGATCTCTGTAAATAGACCCCCAAGTGTCAACTCTTATTGATAAAGTTTTGGCTGAAAGTTAGTGGCAAGTGAATGAGAGCATTAGCCAAAAGCTGCCAAAGTGATGTGTGTGAAAAAACATTAAAATGTATTAAATAACTTGTTACTAATAATTTGACCGCTAAAAACAGCAAAATATTAAAAACACAATGAAATAAAGGGTCTGATTCAGACTTAAGAAGGTCCTTGAAAATAAGAGAGTAAAGTTACATCTGGGCTAAATCACGTTGATTGCAGGGGAGTCATATTTCATCTGTTGTAAACAGTATTATAGTGGAGAGGTGGTGTTACTTAGCCCAAGTCTAAATAGCAGTGTAAAAGTAAAGCTGGTCAGTATCTGTGTGCAGTAAGCAATTCAAAGATATATCTGCATGCAAAGAATACAATTAACTTGACTCTCCCTGAAATCAATATGGTTTTTCCCAGGTGTATCTTTCCTCTCTTATTTTCAAGCTCCTTCTTAGTATTCTTATTATTTTCAAAACCACATTATAAACTTCCTGCTTTCACAGAGAACGTTAACGAATGTCTTAGATGTCTTGGTAGTCAGATAGTACAACATATTATCAGTATTGTTATTTTACATATTTTTTAGCAGTGTTATCATATTAAGTAGCTCTTCATAATATTAAACGGTCCTTGACATTAACCTTTGCCACATTACAGTCTAATTCCCTAACATGCACACACACTCACTCACAGGTTAAGGGTAATTTTAGTTTTAGTTTTATGTGGGATTGGCACAAGTGTGCTATGTCCAGACCTCTAATACTGTACATACCTCACAACCATCCCGATTCCAGCGCTACAGTCCTGATTTCACTTGACTGCCCAGACTGCCTTCCAGTTTGTCAAGATAAGTGGGCTACACTGGAGACAGGTGGGACGGGAGCAGAGCTTGGGTGGGTTGAAGTGGAGCTATTTGTCCCATTTTTGGGCTCCAAACCATTATTATAAAAAGAACCAGGGCTCAAAGTGAGGGAGTACGGGGTGGGGGGGGGAGATGGGTTATACCATACCGTCACTTCTCCCACTGATTTAAATGAAAAGTTATAAATCTCCATTCACTTCTATTATTTCTAACATAGAAACATAGAAAGTGACGGCAGATAAGAGCCACATGGCCCATCTAGTCTGCCCATTTGTTTATTGAAAACTATACTGATCCTAGACCCTATTTACCCTCAATTTGGTTTACAATTTAGGATACCCTTATAATTATCCCAAGCATGTTTAAATTGTTCTACTGTATTGGCCTCAACCACCTCAGATGGGAGAATATTCCACTTATCTATCACCCTTTCAGTGAAGTAATTTTTCCGCACATTTCCTTTGAATCTACCACCCTCCAGTTTATATTCATGCCCTCGTGTTCTATTACACCTTTTCTTTTGATAAATGGTACTCTCCTTTAGCTGGTCACAACCCTTGATGTTTCCATAAATTTCCATACCGCCACTTCTACATTTCCACTTTGACCTCTGCTAAGAACAATAAATATACATTTTCTCGTTTTTTTTTAAAACATTACTGGCTGAAGGTTAGTACCCTTCAGCCACCATTTAAAGTGTATGAGATCAACTTATCGGGCATTTTGTATTACAGATATGGTAAAGCCACAGAAAAAAATGAAAAGGTAAAAATAATGCATATACTAATTTGAATCATTAATGCATTAGCCTCTGCCACTTCTGTAATACAGAAACCTCAAAATTAGTTTACATTAAACACTTTAAATAGAGGCTGAAGGGTGGTACCACAGAAAAGGCAGAGGCAGTGCCATAGAAAATAAAATGCAGGTACTAGCTTGAGATAAACTGATTTTTCACAAGAAAAATGAATGCATATGATTAGATGTCATGTAAAGGCCAGCTCACCTATTATTATTATTATTATTATTATTATTATTATTAATAATGCTTATTTATATAGCGCCACAAATTGCCACCTATTACTCCAGTCTCCAGCAGACCAGCACTGCTTGCACTTAGTTCAATAAAAGATGCCTACAAGGGCAGTGCTATCTCTGCAAGTCTCGTCACCTTACTCCTCATTCGTTGGAGGACTGTCACTCACATATGTGGAGGAGGCCACCCCTTCCTCTCATCTATGCAAATTTCCGTCATTAGAGAGAGTCGTCTCTCTAGCAACTACTAAAACATGTATCGAAGAGAGGCAGGAGCTGTCCCTTTTTCTCATCTGTAAAAATGGCAGCCTTGTGGCAGGATGAGTTTGGTTGGATGTATGCCCTAATGGCAAGGATGGCATATTTCTCAAGTTAGTTACGCATAACATACCATAAAGTGCAAACGCTATATGAACAGACATGATTGTTCCAAACTACACATCTACTGTATTTATACAGTCCATTAGCACTATTATATTTAAAGTCAACAACAGTCCTACAATCTTTGAAAGTTTCACTGTTTGGAGACTCAAAAAGTATCATATATTAAATCTCGTCATCATTAATCTTTAAATGAATTTTATCCTAATTCGGTATTCATTCATTGTTCATGTGAATGTATTGTCGATAATTGAGAGAGTCAAATATTACTTACAGCTGCTTGGTCAACAGATCAAAAGTTCTTTTGTATTCAGCGAGCTTCATTTTTGCTTTTGTTTATGGATAATTAACAGTTAACACTGAATAACCCCCTGTACTACAGTAACCTCCTCTACCAAGCCACCTCACTTGTGCCTGCAGTAGCTGCGTCGTTGTTACAAAACAATAGTCTCCTCTATCTAGGGACCCAATATACGAATATATTCTAGAAATCGGTATTATTGTCAGCAGCAGCATGGACATCCGCAATGGAGTTGTAATACAGATCTGCTTGCATTATAGGCAAAAACAAGTACAACATTGATAACACAACAGTCACTTGTATCTTTTCAATGTTTCTAGTCTGTTTTTTTAGTACAATATTTTTAAAGCAAATTACAGACACTTATGATGGAACTTGTATCTAGGACCTCTGGAATATTAAGTCTGTGTTATACTGGTAAATGTATCATGTATTTTATGTGGTTATAACATGTTTAGTGGACGTTGTAATTGTCAATAGTAGTAAGTCTAGTGTCCTGTTGTACACGACCCCTCTCTCCCTCTCTTTATAGAAGTCTGTGTTATGGTACCCCGGGTTTACCTCTACAAAGAACCAGAGTGACCAGAGAGGGAGAGAAGAACCGAGTATCTCACCGGATTTGTAGAGCCTGATGTCGGACCGAGTGTTCGCCAGAGCCCCTAATGGTGGGGATAGACTGGAGCTGATAGGAACCCGTCAGGTTACGCATCTTAGAGGAAACTCGGAAGAGGAAATGGGAGCAGACGGGAAATGGATAAAAAAAAGTGGATAAATAGCAAAAGTGTTACCAGAAGGAATTGGACCGTGACAAACCACAGAAAACACTGAACAAAGACAGTGAGACTATAAGGAGTAACAGGACGAACAGGACTGACTGACAAACTAGGAATTACACTCACACATTCAATCCAACTACCCCGGAGGGCAACAAACACTAACTCATGGGAGAAGGCAGGGAATATACAGAAAGGGAATTACACAGCAAGGTGGGAGAACAGGATATGGTACACTGAGGGAAGCAGATCAAACAAAATGCAATAAAGCAGGACAGAGAAACAAAGGCAGGCACAGATACTGGTAACAGAGTCTATAACCGGCACTGGCCGGGGGGCAGAGTGATCTTAAATAGAGGCTGCTAATCCCTGATAGGCTAGCACCAGACAGCGCCGGGAGGGGAAGTCCCTGACCGCATCATAATACAGAGATCGGGAGCACGTGCCCGCCGGAGGCTGCGGCATCGCTTCCATGTGACGTTTGTTTACATGCTGCATTCAGCATGTCGGCAGACGGAGGGAGCAAAAAGGCACATGCGGCGTGACCAGGACATGACGGGCAGGCGCGGGGAAGGTAATAAACAGCGCCTAATGTAACAGTCTGATTACCAGAGGCGTATCTACCCCTTGGCCAGGATGGGACCCACCAGGGGCACCAGTCAAAGGGGGGCGCCCAGGCTGCTGGGAAGGGAGGGTTAGAGTAATGGAAGGGGAGGGTTAGGGTCAGAATTAGGGGAAGGGTTGGGGTTAGCGTTTTCACTTACCTATCGGAGCACAGTGTTCGGTGCTCCAGGGATCCATTGCTATGCATAATCAAGGCATTAGCAATCAATATCCCATCCAGTTCGAAACTGGCTGGGAGAGAACAGCCCTATTGAAATAGGGCCGTTCTTAGCGGAGACCCACACCCCCGAAATGGTATCCCACCTCAGACTGAACGAAGCTCCCAGATGCCCTTATTGGGCTACATCATCTCCAGCACAGGCCTCCAGATGTACCCTGAAAAGTTAATGGCCATTCTGCAGTGACCCCAACCTAAATGCCTCAAGCCTACCCAGCGCTTCTTGGGGTTTATGAGCTACTACCTTCATCAGGAACTACTTTTTAGCAGTGGCTCCCATCGTGGCACTTACTAAGCAAGGGCAAAAACCTCTGGCCTTCTGAGATGGTGCAGGCCTTTAACACTCTCAAGAAAACCTTTGCATCTCCATTTCTAAACCATCCAGACTCCTCCAAGCCCTTTCGTTCTTGAAATGAAGGCCTCCTTTTACAATGCAGGTGCAGTACTCTCCCAATGGAACGCTGTTGATAAGCTTCTGCCCTGCAGGTTTTTCTCTAGAAAATTTTCCCCAGTAAAAAAAACTATGGCATTATAGACAAGAAACTGCTGACCATCAAGTGGGCTCTGGAGGAATGGAGGGATCTCCAGGAGGGAGCTGTTCATCCAGCCAATGTGCTTAGCTTAGCTTATTTTACCTTTAACAACAAATGGAAGGGCCACATATGGAATGCAGTATCATATACATGTCTGTACAATTTGCATTCCAGATCCCACCCAAGAAGCATATTAAGTACGGATGGTGAGTGGGCCCACCCTGCCATCAAAGTGTGACTTCTGCAACAGAATGCAGCATCAGTTGACTGCGTTCCGATGCGTAAGTCATGGTACTGCGCAGTATGAACTGACAGCCGACTTATGCATGCACCATGTGTAAGTCGACTGTCTGTATTAATTTTGGATCTGGGCCAGTGTCTCAAATTTATAAATAAATCATTATTATAATAATAATAGTAACAGATTAAAAGCAAACACGTCTATATTTTTACTAGGTACAGCAGGTATGAGAGCCTTTGTCTTTCTTTACACATTGACAATCTCTGTCAGCTGAATGATCTTGAAAGATGAGGGGTTTCTCTTTAATGTCAATGAGGTGTGACAATAATCAGACAGACCTTTTGGTTAATGGCTGAACTAATGCATTACAAATGACAGAACTGAGATAGAGCCAGGACCGATTAGTAAATTGTCAGTTTGTGTCCTCCCACACAGACATCTCTCAGTGTGCATAGTAGTCTAGAGTTCAGGAAGTTTCAGCATGAGGCTGTTTCCAAGCTTACTGACTTCCTTTTCTCCATACCTGTTTAGGATTCTTAGATATTTATTCCAGCTGTCTACACACATTAAAAATAAAAATAATGCATTTCTCAGTTTACATGGTCAGGAAGGTTTAATACTGCCATATTGGCCGGGCCCCTAGGCTTTTTAGATATTTCAGGCCCTCTCTGGTACCTTACAGCCTTACCCTGGTACATAGTCCTACAGTATATAATTTTGAGGGTCTCCTGAAGAATTCTATCAATGGTTTTCTAAATATACAGTATATTGCAAAGTGTGTTTTTAAAGAAAATTGACAGGCCCCTAGTACTTGCAGGGGCCCCAGGCTTCAGTCTAGTCAGTCTTATGAATAATATGATCCTAAATACCGAGCAACATGTACTGTGACTGTTTACTTTTTTCTTTTTACAAAGAAGAAGCACATACTATACAATTGCTTGAGAAAGTAACATCATGGAAATATTACATTCTTATTTTCTATCACTCAAAAGTATTTGGGAAAATGGAAAATTATAATCATTAAACAGTAACAGTTCAATAATTTAATTATTCAATAGATTTCTATGTACACCATATAATTTTAATAATGTTACTACTTCAGTAAATTAAAACAACTTCCCCTGAGGCTGTAATAATCAGTATTTAGTCATGCTGAAATATAAAGTAGCAGGCATCTTTGAAAGATAATCAGAATATTTCTATTTGTCAATGGTAAAGACATGTTAATGCACAAATTATAAATTGTTAAATCTTATTGTTACATCTATGCACGTATAAAAACTTAAAGCCCACAACAAGAAATACAAAAGTCTGTAGCATCTGCAGTGTTTTAAAGTGATGGTAATCAGGCCTGACTCAAGATACGCAGCCAGGTCAGGATATTGGTAGTGATCTAGTGATCCCTATTCCTCTATCTCTGCAAGTTACATCAGAGACTGTTATCAGGGTCCGCAACCTGCATGTTATCAACAGCAAAGCCCAAATTTCCTTACAGAAATCCCTGCTGTAGACCTTAGACTATGCTTCCCACACACATAAGCTAAATAAATAAGCTTGAGGCAAAATAAATGCTGTAGCATGGCACAATATTAGTTTGAAAGCGGTTAAAG
>WWET01000933.1:467697-483142 GCA_011038615.1 Limnodynastes dumerilii
TATATATATATCATTTTCATTTTATTAAGCTTAAATGCTGTCTCCTTTTACTATTAAAAACAGGTTTTATGTTAAGTGACCTAATTGTTCATTTGCATTTAGTATACATAAGTGTATATTAATTATCAGGTTTGCCCCGAGTTACGTAAACCTCTATATGGGCCAATTTGAACATCAATACATTTGGCAAGGCCCATTTGGAGCGAACCTGGTCTCATTCGCTAGATACATTGACGATCTGTTTTTCGTTTGGAAAAGGGGGGCAAAGTCTATTTCAGATTTAATTTTTCACTTAAATAATAACTCCTTTGGCCTCAAATTTACACATACAGTCAGTGCAGAAGCCATAAACTTTCTCGATGTGAAGGTGTCTGTTTTGGACCACTCATTGCACACCAGTACCTACCGTAAGGAGGTAGATTCTAACATCTTTCTCCATTACAAAAGTTGCCACTATCCAGCTTGGAAAAAGAACATACCAGCAGGACAGTTTCTCCACCTTAGGATAAACTGTTCCTCTACCAATATGTTCATCCAATAAAGTACCACCCTTAAAGATAACTTTTTGAAACAAAAATATCCAAAAGATCTGATAGAAAAAGCATATATGAGGGCACTTGGAATGGAAAGACCATCATTACTTGATACTAATACATTACATCAGTGCCCTAAAAGTACACAGAGAGGAGAGTCCTATATGCCATTTATTACTCAATACAATTCGGGTTCACATGAGATCAAACGCATTTTTAGAAAAAATTACTCTATACTGAAGTTAGACAGAACCTTAGCACCTCTCCTAGAGCCTCAACCAGCAGTAGTGTTTAGAAAAGCTAGGAATCTGGCTAGCCATTTAGTCTATAGCCACTTCACAGCTAAAAATCCATTACAGCATTCCCAAACACATGTAACATGGCTCCCGCCCAAACCAAAAGGTTTTTTCTGCTGCAACCGTTCTCAATGTACTACTTTTTTCCACTGCTACAGGAGAGAATTTTAAATTTTCTAAATTGTAAGAGTCATTTTATTATCTATGTTATTACGTGTCACTGTAGTTTACACTGCACGAAAATACGCTACGCGAATAAACGTACGGCAAATGTAGTTCTGGATCTACCCCAATGTCTGTATGGTATGGCTGTCACTAAGATATATAGTCTGTATTGTGTTTTGGTTTTTAAGATGAAGTGGGAGTCTAGGACAATTGAAATAAAAACTACCCTGTTTTCCCCAATTTCATTAATCACCACGGTTATGGCGTTGAATGGCATTTAGCAATGGTAATCATGTGTGTGGCACTCCTACAAAGGTTTATTTTTTGTATTTAATAAACTGTTAACATGTATGTGTTTTTACATGTACGTGTCTTGGTGTTTTTACTTTTGTCTTTTGTCAAATCTTACATCTGTTCTATAAACAGAAGCTTATTAGTTGCTCAAAGAGACAGGTTTAAAACAAAATTAAATATAGTTTAACATTATCAACCATTTTCCCAAACCTGCTCCTCTGCATATCATCCCATATACAGAGACGGTCATTGAAATTTCCATTTACTCAGATCATCCTATTTGCAGCATAAATTATAGCTCTGTTATCATTTCATGATCTACAGACCTTTAATGACTTTCTGACACAAATTAGTTACTAAGCAGGCAATTTGTTCCCTAGCATTTTTCTGCATCCTACATATAACATTAATGTAAGAGACAAACGACAGGCCCACTTCTTCCCCATTAGCCCTCTCCCACATGCTGCATTTAAATCTCATCAGACTGCTGCCTTTTTGAAAATAAATATACGCCTGTCAGCGTGTGACACATTGTGACACATTGTTTGAGATAATAATGAGCTATTGATTTTCTTTTTGGTCCATAAAAATCTATGGCACTTTATATTCTAAGAGATCAGATACTTTTGTTAAGTCTTCAGATTCTATATTCAATTCATTAGTAATGTGAAAGAAACCTAATCGGCTGATTGAAAGTGCCGGATTTCTCTCTGTCTCAGCCTTTTCTTTCACTGTAGGAAATGCATTAAAAGTGACACGTATTTACCTGCAGAACTGTGTTCACTTTTCATGCTGTAATGAAAAATTCAGGAGGGATATTCCTCTCTTTAAATGTAGAACCTGTTGCAATGCATCTAAAGCGGATTTCATTAAAGTCCTCACTGTACGATTTACATACTTCTGTCCTCCCACCATATGTAAAGGCTGTACGCATGTCGCCCTGTCCTACCAGCCGTCAGAAAGGCCTTAAGCACGGAAGCCTTGATCAGGAGGCTCCAGTTATGTGTTGGAAGGCTCACAAGGACGCATGCGCACTCTGTATTTACTGTCATTTACCGATCCATGGAATGGATTATCATTAATGGCAAGTCTGGATTTGGTCCAATAATAATACATTATGGACCTTTTGGAGTTTTTGCGCATCGGATTTTCAAACATATTGTTATATAATTAAAATTTGTCATTTATGCTGCTTAATGATAATGAAGTACCAGATACAGACTTCCGAGAAGGGGGCATTTTCCAATCACTAGAAATAGAAAACTGCCCCTTTTGGAAAGCGTCACATGAACGGGCACCACATTCCCAGAATTGATCTGGATCCAAAATTCCGTCCTGGTAAAAAATTCTGTTGGTGGTGCGGGACAGAGCATGAAGCAGAAGTGCTTCTGCACTGTGGGTGGGGGAGATATGCTAATAGTACAATGAGGGTTGGTTTCAGACCTTATGTACTTTACATGGGGACAGTGAAGAATAGCTAAGGTAAGGGTCATCTGGAGGAAATCCTTACATGAAAAGGAGGTGGCCCCCACCTCCCACATGGATTTTTGGGTGCAGAGGAGATCTGGCACTGGACTGCATAGTTAACCAATGTCTGGATCCAGTCCAAAGATTTTAAACATAAATTAAAACTTTTTTTTAATTTTTAAGAGAAAAAATTGCCCTTAGAATTATAAATGTTAATCTATATAAAAAAAACACCAGAGTAAAATGTCCAGCAATATGCTGCTATTCAGTCAAAAAAAATAGTGAATATAGTATTGTGTATGCAGAGTGTGTCTTGAAAATGTTTATTTCTAAATTAGACAGATGAATTCATTATAAGATGCGTAGGTCTCTGTTATTCCTAAAAATAGGGGCTTTCATTAATTTATCACCTCTGTCTTACATGGGTGTGGGTCCCCGGTTATGTAATAACTGAGTGCTATGGGTTACACGTTTTATAATAGTGGATTGCAGAGGTGTAAACAACGTAAGAAGACTCGGCACAACTATGTACCAGCGTTTAGAAAAAATATATTTCAGTTTTCATAAATATTTTTTTAGGATGCTTCAGGTTAGCAGAAAACTTATTTGAATTGCAAAACAGCATAAATATATTTCAAGATCAGAAGTAACAATTTGAGTTTGACAAAGTTTCAGAGAATATAAAGAATATTCCTTCTAACATTAGTGCTATAAATAGTTTATCCTCTTTTAAAACAACCAGAAGCATATGTAGAAAATTAAGTCTATTTCCTATCTTACTGTATCACTATAATGATTGTTAACATTACACTGAACTAAACACAGTACTGATTAGTATCCTTATATTTAGTTATTAAAATTTGGATTTTAAGTAATATAAATTGTATATGCAAATAATGAAACTTGTCATACAAAACAGTTTTCTTTAAACTCTAATGGAATATACAAATAAATAGATCCTATTTGTCAAACAGTTTGTGTTATAATTTTATACACTCTCAGAACATCCCCTTATTGCAGATGCAGAGGTTACTAAAGTCTGTTACCACAAAAGTGTCTCCTAGCACCTCTCTCAGCTTTACCACCCACTCCAACGCTTACTTTTTGTCTTTCAACACCATCTCTACTGTCACCTCTCTCTTTGCACTCTATCCGCCCCCTTAAGACCTTCTCCGATGTCACCGCTCTCTTTGTCTCAAAGTTCACTGTCACTTCACACTCGCCCTTAGCTCTCTCTCTCACAACTTTTCACTTCACTGTACAACCTCCGGCTCTCTGTCATCAACATGGCTCTCTCCCGATATGTCTCCACTGCTTTTCGTCACTGCCTTCCTCTTTCTTCTCCCCTCATACACTACACCTTGCTCCTTCACCTCACACCAACTGCCAACTCCAACGATCTTTCCCTGATCCTTCTGGAAGCAACATGCACTGCCCAGTGTGCCTCTATTGGCTGGTTGGTTGCCTAGTAACAAACACTCGTGCTTCCATCAGCTATTACCCTGACAACAGCTCCCACACTAAACTCAGGGGTATCACAGTTAGAACGGCCCTATTCCGATAGGGCTGTTTTCATCCAGTCAGTTTTGAACTGGCTGGGATATCAATTGCTAAGGCCTCGATGAGGCATAGCAAACGATCCCCAGAGCAGTGAACACGATGTTCCGAAAGTTGCAAAACTAACCCCAACCCTTCCCCTAATTCTAACCCTCCCCTTCTATTGCCCTAACCTTCCCTTTCCCGCAGCCTGACCCTACCCCTCCCTTCCCAGCAGCCTGTCCCTAACCCTCCATTGGCCGCAGTCTGACCCTAACCCACCCTTTCCCACAGCCTGACCCTAACACTAACCCTCCCTCCCCTCAAGTCCCCAGAGAGGTTACTCACCTTTCCTGGTGGTCCACTGAAGGGGCGGGTCTGGCGGCATTTTTTAATTTTTTGTGAAAATGAATTGATGAGTATGCGATAGGCATACTCACCCATTTTGAACAACAAAAATCTAAATTAGATGGGTATTTGAAATAGTGACAGTCGAAAGGGAACTTTCGGCTGTCCCTATTTCGCAATACCATCTTTCTAAGCAGGGACTTCCACCGGTCTTACACTTACACCAGGCCTGAACCGGTGCAGGAGTTAAAGAGAAAACGCAAGGAAACAGGGTTTCTGTTGTACTCACAGCTCCACTAAACCACGCAATTTCTCATTTTAATATAGTGGAACTTCCCGCTCCACTAGCACAGAATGCACAGCAGATGGATGAACACAGATGGATGAGCTAATTTCCATCCACTTTTTTAGCCTTACTCCTTATTACACACATGCACAATGCTAACATCCACTGCGTTTAAAATTAAAACATAGGTGTAAACACAGTTTTGGATTAGCGTAATAGAGTAATATACACACACATACTAAACAAAGGCAAAAGTGGATTAATGATCTATTATGTTATAAAGGTCTTACAATCTACAGAGTTGTGTACAGGAATATGTTATGAGAATGGAGTCAATAACACTTGAGCATCGTTAAACCTTTATTCATGGGGAAAGGGATAGTAGAATTCCAAAGTAGTAGCATTGATATTATACTGGAGGTGCAGAAGTAAAATGCATTTAAATAAATATGTTGCTATGACATAGAGGGTAGGTATAAAATGGTTTTTTTAAATTAGTAATTATTAATTTATTTATTTAGTACTTAGTAATGTATTTAACTAAAATATCTACTCTCTGCTCATCTATAGTGGTTTACTGTTACATGTCTTGGAGAGTTGAAAATACCAGTTTTATATTGACAGTTTACCATCTGAGATGATAAATAAATGTTACGCTACTTATCCTTTATATAAATTGCCATCAACATTTGTAATTTTAGTTATTTAGCAAACTGTAGGTTTGTTTGGCAGTAGGATTGGTATTTTGAAATAATTTCATAAGGGAAAGTGTATCATGGAACATTTTTGTTATAAAAACATGATGAATACATGTGCATGGAAGGTTACACAGCTTGCCTTGGATTTAAAGTAAAATGTTGATTTAATATTTTTTTTACTATGCAGACATCAGTTTATAATCTTGATAAACACTGACAAACTTTACATTGGTAAAATGCAGGTTCCAGCTTTACTAGGCAACTGGGGTGTCTTTAGAAATGAGTGAATACACTGGTGTGTTACGACTTGCTGCCTAGCAGTCTGGACCCTGGCCAATAGTAAGTTTTCCCCTGTTTGTCTTCTGTTGATTGGTGGAAGAGCTTTAAACATACTGGATTGGGTTGGATTAACCAACCTGTTGGTTATAGCAACATTCTTGAACTTTTTTGCCTCTTCACATATTATTGCTAATCTCTGAGTATTGCTCTTGTATTGTATTTTGTTCAACTTTGTCAGGTTCACAGGGAATTAGACTTCAGAATCAAAGAGGTTTATTTAAAATATGATTCCAGATAAAGCAGAGTATTTGGGTAATGCAATGATAAAACAGGGACACAAATAATGCATAAGCAACAGGGATGCTGAGGTTCAAGGAAATACAGGGCAAACGAATAACATAAGAGTCCACTAATATGCAAGGACAAAGATAATAAGAGTCTTCGATTAATGCAGTAATAGTGTAGAAAGGAATAGTTAACACTGGACTCCATTGAGAATGTAGAATAGGAGATACGACACTGGTATTCAAGGTTTGCACAAATATCTATGGACCTGATTCAGAGATTGAAATAAGAGAGGAATGGGACTCCTGCGCAAAATCATTTTGATTTCAGGGGGAGTCGAGGTTATTGTATTCTTTGCATGTAGGGATATATATTTGAATTGTTTTCTGTACATGGATAGTGACAAGCTTTACTTTTACACTGTTATCTAGACTTGGGCCTCTCTACTCTCAACTCTAATACTGTTTGCGAAAGATAAAATATGTCTCCCCTGAAATCAACATGGTTTTGCCCAGGAGTAACTTTCCTCTCTTATTTTCAATCTCTGAATCAGGTCCTATGTTTCTATGTAACCCAGAACAGCTAGTGCTTGAAAGTACGATTGGACTAGAAAGCACAGGAGCACTTGGATGCTGGAACAGGGAATGAGAATGAAACACAGATGGTGTGGCAAAAACAGACAGGAATAACCACAGAGAGCAAGGGACAGGCAAATACAGCCAGGATATACAAAGACCAAGAGGCTAGAACTCAGGATGAGAGGGCAGGCAATGAGCAAACAGGATAGATGCCAATGAACTATCAAGGAGAGAATAGAGAGGCAGCTATAAATGCAGGGATGCAGGTGTTAGGGATTAGGGTAACGAGCAGGAACAGCAGAGGAATACAGGTGCAGATAACAGCACAGCAGCACAGGTGACCCCAATGGAGAAGCTCAAAACTGCAGACAATATAAAGAAGATGAAACCTGGATGCCCTCTGTTGGTGGTGGAAGATCACAACAAGAGCAGGACGGGACATGTTTTTCCAAACCATTGCATTCTTGCCTGTCTTTGTCCCTTTGCAGTATAAAGGTATTCTACCTGCCAGTGTTTTATATTTCTGTGTATCTCCCTATTTCTATCAGTTCCATTTGTTCTATTACCATCTAGTCCACGCAGGGTGTACTTGTCTCGAGGACTCCTTTGGTTTGTGGTGTTGTGATAAACTTCTACTAATCAAGCAAAAGACAACTTGATACACTGTAGGTAAAGATTTATCTCACACCAATGAGAGCCATAACACCTTTGAGAGTTTTTTCATGTGTATAACCTTAATGCCTACTGTCTGGAGTGTTTGTGTTTCTTCAAGTTAGACTTACAGCTGGTAGATTTTATATGTGGAGTGGAATCCTATACCGCAAATCAAAGTTTTATCCATCTGTGTCTACAGAGTGTGTACCTGTGCTTCACAGGGTACCCATAGTACTTCACTAGTTAAGTAAAATAAATTACTCCTGCCTCTACCGTTTTAATATATCTTCAAAATCCTCAGTAAATAGAAATATTTCCTGGCATTAAAATATTCAATGCTGCATTACAGTCTCACATGAGTCAGTTTGAAAAATACTCCAGTGTTCATTTATTTACTGCATTGTTTTCACGGCTCATTTCTCATTTCCAGAGGGGTTAAACAGTGTTTAATCAGGAATTACGTTGAGTAGCTAGAGCTGAACTTTAATCAATAAAGTGGTTGCCAGGAACCACCAGACATTTCTTTTTTCTTATCATCACCTTTTCTGCAATTACCTAACAAATTACTTAGCAATGTAAATACCCATTAGGAATGTTTAAACATGAACATGTAAAGACAAACAACGGGTTGCTATTTGTTTAATAGTAGGTGTCAGTCTTCTTCACATATTCCAGCTACTAGAAACTATGGGTATGGTAATTGCAGAGTTGCTGTAAAGCTGAGTAAACTCTCTCACTATTTACCATAACAATTTAATAGCTGAGGAAATATCATTATTGTAAACCAGATGATCTGATTACAATGGTATTATATAACGATCTATACATGAATAAAAAAAATGGTTGAATCATTCTATTACCCACACTTTTAAGGTTTTACCCTTTTTAAAAATCTACATTGCGATTCATAATTTACGTTTCATTTATAAAGTGTATGTTACAGGGTTAAGGCCAGCTGCCTCTGCCTGGACCTGGTGTTCACGGGAGCCTCTAATGGTAAGAACAGGCTTGAGTTGCAGAAATCCAGCAGGTCGCCCCCTGGCGTTGACTACCCAACTCGTAGGGAGGTAAGGATAAGAGCCTGAAGGCAAGCTATGGAGGAACTGAGGACAAACCCAGCAACCAGGTACCAAGGTGGTGCTAATGAATCCCAGATTGGAGAAGCTGCACAAAACAGCAGTGGTGATCAGACTGAGGTAACAACAATAACTACAATGGAACAGGGAGAGTGCACACTCATACAGACAAGAGCCTGAAGGGTAATACAACAAATCAGAGAGAACTGATGGATGGGAAGGAGGCTGTATCATTGTATCATCAGTAAATAGAATATTTTCTATTGGGAAGGGGTACCTATTTTGACCTGTTCCCAGTAGCAACAGGCTGCATAGGCTTAGGTTTAGAGTTAGGAAAAAACACTTACCTGGTGGTGAAGAAATCTTCAAGACTCTTGACTCATGACTTCGGAAGTCACAGTACACTGAACAGTGGGCAAGGTAGAGAAGGAAAATCTTCCATACAACACATACACACAGGACAAAGAAGGCAAGGAACCAGGGTGGACAGGGTGAGGCAAGATTGGGAGTAAAGAGAAGGCAAGACTGGTAATTACTCAGGAACGCTATGGATCATCGGATTAGCGCCATCTTGAAGATTCGGCTATTGGAGTGCAGGGTGCTTCCTAGTCCTGTTCGGCCAGCTGCTTCTACACTGATGGATCACAGCACATAGCAGAAGCTCCTTCAACGTCCGGTGCAGTCTGTTATAACAGAGGGGTGGTGGATTCTGTTAATGACATGCGGTCGTCATCACCACCTGCTATTTGCTTACTTTGCTATTTGGCATTGCGTTGTATGCAGTTTAATGTCACCTTCAGGACACAACATACTCCTGGTGTTGACAATGCATTAGCCGATGCCCTGTCCCGTTTTGAGTGGTCAACATTTCGCCAGTTAGCGCCCAAAGCTCAGCAGCATGGTACACCTTGTCCTCCTTCGTTATAGCAGGTGGCCCATCCAGTGTAATCGAACTGGCAGTTCACTCCTTGGCTCAAGTAACATTACGCACATATCAGACAGCTTGGAGATTATGGACTATATATAGGGCCAGTAGGCAATGACTAGCAATGGATAAAGATATGCTGTTGGATTGGTTATGGGCCTGTTATTTAAAAGGATGTTCTAAAATATGAATTAGCTCTACCCTTGCAGGGGTATTTCTTTCTAAAACTGAAGGGGGTATGGGACGTTACCAAATGTTTCTTAGTCACCAAGGCATTGAAAGGTTGGGCTAGGTTGAAACCGAGACCGCTAAATGGCCGCAAGCCAATTACATCTGACCTTTTAACATAAAAACATAGAAACATAGAAAGTGACGGCAGATAAGAGCCACATGGCCCATCCAGTCTGTCCAGTTGTTTATTTAAAACTATACTGACCTTTTGGAAGCATTGATTGGTGCAGTGAGGTCCTTGGCGAACTTTTTTGCACTGCATTGGCCATAGCGTTTGCTGGAGCATTTCAGGTGAGTGAGTTGGTGGCCCGCTCTGGGTCGACGGTCCGCACGGGCCTCCTGACCCAACATGTTTAAATTTCAGAACAAAGTGTCCAATGTAAGATTCAAGTTGGTAAGACTGACCAGTTGGGAAAATTGTAAGTCTGTTTTGTGCCCAGTGAAGTTCTGTAAAGAAAGAGGGGATAGGAGACCATTGGAGCAGCATCAGGTTGTAAGGAGGATTTCGGTACCCATTCTTTCCGGATTAGGGTGGTCACGGAGGCTGCGTGGGCAATGCTCTGTCTGTGGTGAAAGAGAACTTGGCCGATGGAAGTCTAATGCTTACAAGACTTATATCAGGTTACCTTGTGCATAATGAGGTTGGTAGGCTGTTGTATTGGCAGTTGAACAGTGACTTAGGCTTGCTAGTTTCTGGGGATGCAAGGGAATTTTTCCCGCAAGTTTTTCTCCATAAATGAGCCACCTAGGTCCTAATTAGTTAAAATTTAGGCTCTGAGTTTTGGCTTGTACGGTTTTTGCCCTTACCCCTGGTCAACTGCATTGTTATATTGGTTTAGCTGTTGTTGGTTTTTCTGGCCTCGGTAATTGTTATTCTTTCCTATTATTTTGGTAATCTTGGTTCTTTATTTTCTATTATAACTCCCCAGAATACTTTTGCAGGTATGGGTGGTAGGTCATTCTTTCATATTTTGGGCAGCTAGGCACCCTTTGGCTATGTTGCATGTGTAAAGCGAAGGTTTGGTATGCACACAGTGGATTGGTAAAAGAGGGATTCAATGGTCTGAGTTTTTACCATGAAGCGGCGTGTTCAGAACCCCCTGATGTTTTGGTAGTGTATTTAGGAGGTAATGATCTAGGAGTGTTAACTGGCATCGGTCTATTTATAGGATTAAGGAAGATCTAGCAGTTGTGCATGCAAAATGGCCAACAGTGCATCTAGTGTGGTCTGATATTGTTCAGCAGAGAGTGTGGAATGGCTTTGGTTCAGGTGTGGTTAGTGATGAGGTTAGATGGAAGCTGAACATGTCAGTCACAAAATGGATGGCAACATTGGTGGTCTGGTAGTACAGCATAAAGATGTGAGGCATGATACCGGAAAGATGGGGTGCATCTGTCACATGAAGGCATGGAGCTGTTTATAGGGTCTTTGTACAAATTGTTAGAAGGTTTAGTAGGTGAGGCTGGCGGCGGGACAGGGTGTTAGTTACCTGGTCTGGTGTGAGGAGACAAGCAAGCTCATGGTAAAGGGGAGTGGAGTTTCTTCTTTGGGGGAAGTTGTACCCCATTTTTTTTTAGTTTAGTGACTGGTTTTAAGCAAGGCTCCAATTCACTCGAATGGGTGGGCGCAAGCACCAGTCGGGAGTTGTGGAAAAGAGTAAAAGTCAGGCTGGTTTTAAGGAAGGCACAGACTTGCCCGAGTGGGTAGTGCTGTGTGCCAGCTGGTAATAGAGTTGGTATGTTTTTGTTGATAAAGTTGTTCTATAGTGTTAGTGGATTGTGGCGCTTGCCTAAGCTTTCTTTGCCACCAGTTTGGTTATTAACAAATAATATAAAAATAAATAAGTAACTATTAAATATTCAATGAATAATAAATGTATTACTGTTAATTACACATATAAAGTTGTCTATGTGGTTATTTTTAAGTTTACAGAGCGTAATAACTGGTACTCAAAAGAAATCAGCACTCGGGTTTAACTGCCTTTACTTCAGAACACATTGTACTCCTGCATCTAGAGACCAGCAAGTTAGCTAGACAGACAGCCTGCCAGAGGATCCAAACTGCCTGCCTGCCAGCCATAGGGACCAGTCTGACTGCCAACCAGAGTGTCCAAACTGCCTGCCAGCCAAAGGGACCAGTCTGCCAGCATGCCAGCTAGAGATACTAGAGATATACTTTAGTAGTGTGTAAGTGACAGAGTTCTGTGGAAATATTATGGAAGGGCTACCAAATAGACCTTGGAAAGGAAACATTTAAATTGGAAGCTAGTGCTAGTGATAGCTCTTATGCTACTTGTGAAGGGTTAAATGATATCTTCAATCTGTGTGTATATATACTTATATAGTATTTCAATATATAATTAAAATGTAAAGTCTAGTAAAGTGATCATAGTGACTACACTTACTGTTTAACTGCTCTATTGTTTGTAGCAATATTGTTCTCTATTAAATAATTCCAATTTAATTTATTATTCATATCAAATATTTTCTTATATTTATTGTGAGTGTGTATATATATCTCCTTATATTTATTGTGAGTGTGTATATATATCTCCTTATATTTATTGCCTGCGTGCGCTCTTCAATAGAAACCCTCTAACCCCCAGCTCAGTCCTGATGTTTGTCATAAGCTCATCCCCTACATGAAAGGAATAGGTAACTAGGGAGCGCCACGATATCTTTACCCGCAGACCACTCTAAACTGACAAATAAAATATCACCATAAGTATTTATTATTTGTATAAAATATATAGATTGTATAACCTTCACAGATATTTTGGTAGAGGTGTAATCCGGCCGGTCCAGGCACAGTCTCCACAGTAAAATGTGACTAAGTTAATACATAAAATTTATATAAATAAAACCAATGCAAGGGACCAAAAACAATTCACAAGACAATACGCTGTGTAATATGATTAAGTGGCTAGAGGCCACTGACCATCAATATCAAAATTAGAAAACTCCAACTCTTTACAAGTCCAACAATGCAGATATTTAGTACAGTCCTGAAAACTCCATATCAGAAAGAAATCCTTGGATATCCACAGTTTGTATTTGTGAGTAGCTGTTAAAACGGATAGAATCAGTACTTGAACCAGCCACCCGGCAAGGCACTTCTGCAGTTTGTCAGCTACTCACAGTTATGCAGTCTGTTCCATATAACAACACCGATCAGGAGTCCTGCCACCAGCTGATGGCCTGCAGTCACATCCGATATTGTCCGCTATCCAGATTCCAAAATGAGAAGCAGAGAGTTTGCTAAGTAAAAAGTGAAAGTTGGTACCACTGTGCATAGGTGTACCCTAAAGATATTGTGGCGCTCCCTATTTACCTATTCCTTTCATTTGATATTCTTGCTGTGCAGTTAGCCGCATCTTGGGAAGCAGCCTATAGCTAATATAGCTTATTAAATATACCTAATATGTAATAGGTGGCCTTTTACTACCATTGCGGCGCACACTTAGTCTGCGACTATTTGCCAAAGACTTTTCCCTCTCTTTTCATCCCCTACATGCCCACGTACACACACAAACTTCTCACTGGTCCTCTAGGACACCTACCCAACTGAGCTGTAAGGGTCACTGCTAACTTCCCCTTCCAGACACTGATTACCTCTACCCATTATGTCCCTGCCCCCTGCTGACACCAACAACAGTTGAAACATGTTTCATTCTGCCAATCTCCCTCTACAGTGGGTTGCCACTCGTCCTTGTGTTTCCCTATACTTTGTACCACTAGGCCGTCAAATTCTATTCTATTGTGACCTCTAAACACCTAAATTTTGAGCCATAGGGACAGAGAGGGTCAATAGTTCATCCTTAATGGGACATTGAAGCCTTTCTGAAAATTCACAATTTTCAAATTATTTTTTTCAAATTTTCAAAATGGAATCACTCACCTGATCTCCATGGATTTGTCAGGTCTGGCCTGACTCCCCCTTCCCTGAGCCAATTGGTGCATAAAAAATCTATCCTACATGATCCAAATATTCTATTCATTCACTTTCCTACATGATAAACTTCCATGCCATGGTTACAAAACAATCATATAATACAATTCTTTTAGTTAGCTTAATCCATTTTATTTGACACAAGCAGTATATATCCTATCTAAACTTATTTGAAATACTTACTTTATTGTTACTGAATCTATTTATCAGGTTAAACCTTAATTGTATTTGTTTATTCCACTGAGATGTTTGCACTGTAAGATAGCTAAGAAATAATTCTGCTTTGGAATATTTTATAGAGAACCCATGGGGCTGAAAACAGACTGTTTGTTTGTCTGGATTTTCCCACTGTGAAGTCATTAACTCTGTAAATCCAAAATAAAAAAATAATAAATTGTGTAAAGAACTTTATCTACATCATTGTATGAAACCAAAAAGGGTTCATTTTTTATTATTTTACCTTTACCTTTTTACTTACTAAATATTGTAGTTGCATGGGCCACATATGACATGGCAAACTGGCACACTATGGAGAAGCCTGTATCATTAATTGGCAGAATGGTGGCTCAGTGAGTAGCTGAGGTCATGAGTTTGATTCCCGGACCTTATCTGTGTGGAGCTTGAATGTTCTCCCTGTGTCTGCATGGGTTTTCCCCAGGTGCTTCGGTTTCCTCCCACACTCCGAAAACATGCTGGTAGGTTAATTGGCTGCTGAATAAATGAACCCTAATGTCTGTATATTTATGTGTTAGGGACCTTAGTATGTAGCTGCAATGAGGCAGGGACTTATGTGAATGTGAAATATTCTTTGTAAATTGCTATGTAATAACCTGTTAAAAAATAAATAATGACATGGGCCCGGATTCACAACACCAGACATATTGCATATATGTCCAGTGTTTTCCGATATTTGATACTGAGCATGCGTAGCATCTTTTTTACGTAACTTTTCTGAAAGACTGAAAAGTTACGTAGATTACGTAATACAGATATAATCAATCATAAATAATAAAGGACTGGATCTAGAGAGTCCCTATTTTCTGTGCATTTTGAACTTGTAGTTACGTTTCTGTTCTGCACATGTACATGCATCCATGCTACCAGAACCCTTGCAAATTTAAGGGGAATGACACGTCTGATAGCTTCCATCAGGGGCTGGGTTTTGATCACATGTGGGAGTGCCATGATATATGCAATACAGGCATGCCTTCTCTTTGTGTGCCAATCCAGACTGCCATAATTTTCTGTTTGCAGAAGTTGGGTAACATATGAAAGGCCTGGGTATTGGAATCCCAACCATGTGAAGGGAGTTACATACCTCCCAACATCTGAGAATTCAAAAGAGGGACAACATTTTGCAGCCTGGTAGTGGGGGTGTGTCTTATACCACCCAGTGGGCGTGTCTGGTAAAGTGGGTGTGTCTTGCACCGCCCATACAAGCATATCTAGTACCTGCCCCTTCTATGCAGCCATCCATTGGTCTGCCCCTTATTATTTGTCCAGGATTCATATGCCCATATCCCTCTATATCTGCCCCATATTATTATTGCCAGTCTCCATGTCTGCCCCCAATTAATACTGCTAGCCTCCATGTCTGCCCCCTATTAATATTGCCTGCTTCCATATCTGCCCCCAACTGCCTGTGTCAGCCTCCTTCTGCCACCTATTGCCAGTGCCAGCCTCAATCTGCCCCCTATTGCTAGTACCAGCCTCCATCTGCCCCAATTGCCAGTGCCAGCCTCCAGCTGCCCCCTACTGCCAGTGCCAGCCTCCTTCTGACCCCTATTGCCAGTGCCTGCCTCCATGTCTGCCCCCAAATACCAGTGCCAGCCTCCATCTGCCCTT
>WWET01000934.1:0-14081 GCA_011038615.1 Limnodynastes dumerilii
CTCTTCTTAAAACGTTGGCTAACTCTTGCAAAATTTCCGGCTAGCAGATATGTGAAGTTATTTTTAAATGTATTTCACCTTACCTATTTTACCCCCAGCAGATATTTATTGATGGGATCAGCCACTGCACAGTGTGCCCGCGCTGTGGTGAGAGGGGGGCAGATTTGTACCACTGTCTGTGGAACTGCCCATTAATATGTTGCTTTTGGCTATGACTGCGAATTTATGCTCAGGCCATGTTGGTTAACCCAATCCCTTTCACGCCTGAATGGGTAATACTGGGAATAATTCCTAAGAATCTGCAGTATAATATGGGTAATTATAAATTGTTATTGGCTATTAGTGCTGTAGCTAAGAAAACAATTTTGCAGGTGTGGAATCATTCCGGGATTCCTTCCTTAAACTTATTTAAAGATAAATTAATGTTTATGTTTCGTATGGATTGGATAGAAGCTTCCCTTAATAAAGAAATACAAACAGAATTTTTTTTTACAATATGGAAAACTTTTATTAATACTTTGCCTGCTACTATTAAATCTCAAGTTCATAATTGTTTCTCACAATCAATGTAGTATCAGCTTTGTCTTTATATGGGTGATGCACCAATAACACTCTAATATTAGATATAATAAGACATATCTGAGCACCCTTTATTTATGTGGACACTTGTTCATTATATTAAAAGTATTGGAAGTCCCGGTGGGGACGAGCTAAAGCCGGAGTAAAGGCTGTGCTATTTGTAGTTCATAGGCACGGAATATTCAGTTTAATCCACTTATTTTTAAATATAGTACACTTTGAAATTGCTAAAGTTATTACCAATCAGAGCAGTGAGACAAAGGAATCAGGTCAGACACTGTTGCTAGATGCCTGCGTGTGATCTGAGAGCTTCCTCTTTGAGACAAAATTAGATCTGTGAGAGGGGCAAAATATCTCTAAAGGCACTTTGCACACTGTGGGCCGGATCCTCAACTACGGCCGTCTTACAAACACGGCCGTAATTTGCCGAAAGATAGCTACTGCGCATGCGTAGTAACTATTGTACGTAATCTATGTATCGTTTCTGTATGTAGATTGCGTATATGCGGTGTTTTAAGACCGCATATACGCAATCTACGTACCAAAACGATACGTAGATTACGCACAATAGTTACTACGCATGCGCAGTACCCAGCTTTTGGCAAATTACAGCCATGTGTGTAAGACGGCCATAGTTGAGGATCCAGCCCTGTAAATCGGGTTGTTATTAAAGTGTGCCTGGGAGGAGACTGCTTATGACCACACAAATAATCATGGGGGTCGATGACACCTGCTCTAAGTGGATTTATAATATAAAAGTTTGCCGGGCCATCAAAAGGCGAGAAATCTTTTTTAACAATCTGCTATAGACGTGAAGTGGTATACTTGCTATAAGAAAATCTAAATCGCAATTACATTATAAGGAATACCAGTACACTTCCTAAAATCTTAGAGACATAAATATAATTACATCTATATGAGAAGAAAATTTGCCCTATTTATACCGATACACAGATCTTCGGTGCATACCTCCTAATCTGTCATGATCACAGTACTTTTAACTGCACTTTTTGTCTTTGTTTATCTTTGTTGATCACATGACCTTCTTTCAGTTCTCAGCACTTTCAGCACTTTTCATTCTCTGTTACAGGCATTAGTTCTCAGGGGTGCCTCATTCCAATGCTGGAGCTCAGCTGCTCTACTTAAATCCTCCTCTGACATCCCCTCACTGTCAGAGCAACAGGAAACCTTACCTGCTGATTTAGTATTATCTAGTCCTCTCATGTGTTCTGGTTCCCTGGTTCCAGGTCCTAACTACAGTCCTCGGTCTCAGATGTCCGGTCTATGGTTCCTGTATTCCAGTGACTTTAATTCCAGCTTTTGCCTCTGGTGTTTATATCTCCAGCATTCTGCTGTTCTCCATTATTCTTTCCTCAGTAGTCACTCCTACACTACTTGCTGCAAACCTCGATTCCTGCCCTCCATCTTGGCATCTGTGCGCTTGTCCAGAGGGCTGTGACCTGTCGCTTATCTGCAGCCAAGACCATCCCCACCATCAGGGGCTCTGGTGAAAACCAGGCTAGGAGTTAAGACTCCACACATTTCTGGCGTGTTCCATTTATGAACCTGCGCTGAGTCCGGTGCATGATATAATTTTCATTTTAAAGAATCGCTATTAAGCATAACAACAAATTATTCTCATAACTATTATAATGTTGAAGATCATTAAGGGGTAAAATATTGTTACTTTTTGCTACAATGCTTCTTTATAGACTTGTGATAACAAAATTTGTCATTAGTCTATAGTGTGGTAACTTTTGAAAGGTACCATATGCTACCTATGGTATTGGAGGGGGGGTTGAATTGATTTAAGAAATATGAGTATTGAGATGTAATATTTTAGGATATTGTAATAAAGTATTCATATTCTGCTTTCCCAGCACTCTTTCTTTTTTGTATTTGTTTTTTGTATTTGGTCACTCTTTTGGAAGCAGCTGGTCAGCAGAGCATATTTAAATAACACTGTTTTAATTAGCGCCACAAGCATTAAAACAGTGTTTCAATTCTACATAAGTCCTTCTCTACTGTTTATATTTTCAGGATTATTATGTCTTTCTTCCCTATATCTAATAGTTACTATTTGCATTCGTTGTTATTTTAAAGACTTTAGATTTTAGTTAAAGATTGCGTTATATAATATAAAATGTAATTGTGTATGATTTACATTTTTTTAGTCTTCTTTTACTGTGCAGCAATTTACATATTAGTGCCTCAGCATGAAACTACATAACTTACAGGTAAATTATACACAGTCCATGGGATGTAGAAAATTGTTTTGTTCTACACATACATCCCAAGCGTTTCATGGGATATCCCTATTTCCACCTGTTAAAAAGGATGGCACTTAAATATAAGCCAGAGTGGAAGGATCAGCAGAGATTATATTTCCCTGATTTGCCATCTGTGAATGTTAGATTGTTTGCCTAAATGAATTGTGAAAAAAAGAATGCAAATGAATCTGTTTACAAGTATTACAATGTACATCAGTGGCTGAATATTAAATTATAGCAAAATATGTAATGCTATGCACTGTCTCTCCACCTCTCAATATCCCATCTATTACAGCAATACCCAGCACCAAGGTAATGTTACCACGCCACATAACACCTAAACCCTAAGTATTTTAGCATTATCCCAAAATGATGCCCCCCCCCATTATAGCAACACCCCACATGACCACTAAACATTATAGTCACAGTTCACATTGCCATCACACACTATAGCTAAATCCCACACTGTTGCTACATTTTACAGCAACACCCCACCCCTACACATTATAGTAAGACTCCACCGATCTCCACCAATAAAGGTTTGCATATTACACTGGAAACAAGATTTAAGTCTGTTTACTAGACTAGTTATAATATTTGGGCCAGCACATCAAAACTGGACATCAGATATGTAATTGCATATAAGACTATATGTAGGTTTTTAACAGATATGTGTCCCGATATATGTATCAAATGTTTAGCTAATGTACTGTATGTTCTGGAAGTCATAGGTCAAGTTATAAAGATCAATAATTAAACAGTTTAACATACTGCCAAACAAATATAAAACAAATATAAAATTACCATAACAAAAAACTTGGTTTACAGGGTGCAAGAATAACTATGTGAAAAAAGCTAATAAATACAGTGTTGAAATAAGATCCTAAAATGGTGAATATGATTAAAAAACTTAATAAATGTAGGTAAAGTTCAGTGCATGAAGAAGAATTGGACTAAATTATGAAGGGATCCAGAAATACTGTAGTTATATATGGGTTTAATATTTTTTTAATTCTGGTCAAAAATAAAATTGATGATATAGTATTCAAATCCTGCACCCAAAATCAAGACAAACACAAAAGAAATGGTTTACAATTATTACAATGTACATCAGTGGCTGACGTGGGTGCATAAAAATCTAAAGTGGAATAAAATGTGCCTTGGGGCTAATTAGTCCACCAGAAGTTTAAGAGTATTAAAAGCTCAGTCTAACTTTCAAATAACTGTAAGTCTATTTAGAAAAATATAAAATATTAAATTATAGCAAAATATGTAATGCTATGCACTGTCTCTCCACCTCTCAATATCCCAGCTATTACAGCAATACCCAGCACCAAGGTAATGTTACCACCCCACATAACACCTAAACCCTAAGTATTTTAGCATTATCCCAAAATGATGCCCCCCCCCATTATAGCAACACCCCACATGACCACTAAACATTATAGTCACAGTTCACATTGCCATCACACACTATAGCTAAATCCCACACTGTTGCTACATTTTACAGCAACACCCCACCCCTACACATTATAGTAAGACTCCACCGATCTCCACCAATAAAGGTTTGCATATTACACTGGAAACAAGATTTAAGTCTGTTTACTAGACTAGTTATAATATTTGGGCCAGCACATCAAAACTGGACATCAGATATGTAATTGCATATAAGACTATATGTAGGTTTTTAACAGATATGTGTCCCGATATATGTATCAAATGTTTAGCTAATGTACTGTATGTTCTGGAAGTCATAGGTCAAGTTATAAAGATCAATAATTAAACAGTTTAACATACTGCCAAACAAATATAAAACAAATATAAAATTACCATAACAAAAAACTTGGTTTACAGGGTGCAAGAATAACTATGTGAAAAAAGCTAATAAATACAGTGTTGAAATAAGATCCTAAAATGGTGAATATGATTAAAAAACTTAATAAATGTAGGTAAAGTTCAGTGCATGAAGAAGAATTAGACTAAATTATGAAGGGATCCATAAATACTGTAGTTATATATGGGTTTAATATTTTTTAATTCTGGTCAAAAATAAAATTGATGATATAGTATTCAAATCCTGCACCCAAAATCAAGACAAACACAAAAGAAATGGAACAAAAGCAAGTGATGTCCTCTCTTACCTGTTTGAATTTCTACTTAAGAACTATTCACACGGCTGCCATTCATTCCAATTTATTCTCTCCAGGAGTAAGGATGAATAGTTCTAACAACTTTTCTTTTATTGCCAGCCCTGGTTTGGAATTATTTTTTACCACATTACCTTGGATACCATAGATACTTGTCACCAGGGCAGCCAAGAATATAGTGAAAACAACTATCACCTGTAAGAAAATGTATCTATAAAACTTGGAATATGATGTATTTTTTTATGTCCTAGATACAGTTGGGAATTAATTGTATAATTTATCTTTTTATGTAATTTATTCAGTCTTTAAACTTCTAGATATAAATCATGTTTAATTAGCATCTGGGGAAGGGGGTCAATTACCAGCTAGCCCTTTTTTCTAATCAATATTAAATCTAACGTATAATACATGATAGTACACTTTTCTGTCATGTCATGAGGAATGCATGAAGGTCATTTATTTATTAACCTAAGCAGAGCAAGAATCACACTGTGCTCATTGAATCTAATGGTGTTTGTATTGACTAGTACTTATAGGCTAAAAGCCTTTGATAAACTAACCCTCTGCCTCTCTAATTAGCATTTTTGTTGAGCAGGCTTTCCTTTAGAAAACTGTAATGTATGTATTCTACTTATATTTCTTGCTGAGGTGGAATTATTTTTATATTTCATTTCTAGCGTGAAATTGTTATCATTAAAATTTATATTACAGGGCTCTTTTTTGTAGTTTTATCTTGTTTTGATTTATAAGACTTTTTATTTTGTCTTATAGATCATCACATACTTTTCCTTTATTACATTTATTATCATTTTTTTTTAAACCCAGTTAAAAAAAAAACAACTGTTCTACATTTACTTATATTCTGCTAAACCTTCAGTATTTCAGAAGCCACAAGCATAGCTCCTTGGCAAAGCATGACAGGCTTAGATTAGTCATTGTACAGGGCCCTGCTTTTACGAATGCTGTCTCAGACCCTCCAACATGACCCATTCCATTTGGTACAGTTTAATCCGCTCCTGAGCTTCCAACTGTCACTCACCTGGTTTAAATGAATTAACTGATATTTAAAAAACTATTTGCCTCTTCAACAAAGGAGGTTACCATAGTAACTGACAGTTGGATAAAGAGAAGCAGAGTATTTTGTACCTTATGGAATGGGCCATGTTGGAGGGCATGCTGTCTGTGTGCAGAAAAGTGGCAGGACTTGGCATAAAATAAGCCTTATTAGAAATTGGTATACCAGGAGAGTCCCATAATGAATATGTGCTATGCACAGGCACCTAATGATGTGCAGAAATGCAAGCATTTGTTATAAATCATATAGCTAAAAATGTATAATGGGGACTTTTAAAAAAAGACACACCTGATGTCCCCATAATGGGCCTGATCCAGAGGTACGCCCGCCGTCGCTAGGACGGCGGGCGTAAGCGTAAGATCGGCTTTTCAGCCAATCTGCGCATGCGCCGGGCAGATGTCCTGGATCGGGCATCCGTAGCAGCACCGTAGGGACGCTGGAGACCCTCCCTGTGTACCAATTGTCTGTGCGCGGAAAAGGGTAAAAGCTGGAAACCATATTAGATTTAATGAAAAAGTCCAGAGCCACACACACATTGCCACATACACACTGAATTTACACAAAACACCCAGATATACACTAGAGACACAAAAAGCCGGAAACCGTATTAAATGTATGGGAAAGCCGGAAATCCTATTAAAAGCATAGAACAAGTGGCCCCGCACAGGGGGAGTGCCAAGGTAAGTGAACGCCGATACGCTGTGCTTTAGTAAGCACAGCACATCGGCGTAACTCTGGATCAGGCCCAATGTCATTAGAAATTTAGACCACATAGTAAAAGTGGATTAAAGTACAGCATTTTAGGCATACAACGATGAGGAGAACTTTGATGTAACATACATTAGTTTTTTATGCATTAACAGGAATACAGTACAAATTATATAAAATATCCTGAGGAGCATATAACCTGAATTGCAACTGACCCCCAATGCTTATAGCAGCAACAGTTAATATTTAATTTATGTGTACAAAATAATTCAATTAGATTAAATAGCACCCCTCTCTTGCAAAGTCAGCCAGACTGAATGATGATCTTTAAAAAATGGGGGCTGATCGCTTAAACTAAGTGACTATCTGCGTATCCTGGGCAATCATTTGATCAGATGATCTGTTATATCATTTGAATTAAACATGCTTAATTTTACAGTTCAAGTAATCAGCCCATGTTTTTTTAACCATTAGCTTTTTATTGAAGAGTTTTACAATACACAATAAACATCCAAAAATGAGACAAATTTGTAATGCGATTATGGTAGAACATAGGCCATAATGTAATAACAAAACATGTAGTCGTACAAGAAGGAATAAGGGTGAAGACATTATGGGGTAACAAAACAAAAAGAAAAAAGTGAAGGGGAGAAAAGGGGACAAAAAGGGGGCATCTATAGACAGCTCTGAAGCATGTATACTACCATAACATTCATGAATAACTAATTCAGAAATAGCAATATAGTGCCTTTAATTTGCATTGATACAAGAACTATTGAATAACAGGAATCTTCTAGAGAAACACACTCCCCTGGTGTAGCGAGGATGTTGGATCACTTCTCTGAGACACAAACTCACTCCATCTAGACCATTTCATTAGGGGGGGTGGATTTAGTGGAGTAGGAAACTCCCCAGGTCTCCATCCAGTAACTATAGTTGGTTTTAGCAATAACTTTTATAATATGTGAGGCTTTCTATCTCTGACCAATATCTGCTTAAGTTTCAAGCAATATGTGGATCAAAACAAACCAACTCTTTTTGAGGTCTCAGAGGGGTAAACATGCAAAAATGAGATCACCGACGTGAGGGAAATGTCTGAGTCACATATGCTAGAAATTCAATTTTTTTCAAGATACCTCTTGCCAGAATGGTGGATAAAGGGGTATGACCAAAGAATATTCAATATAACTCCCACACTACCACACAGCCTTACACATAATTTATATTGAGATGGACAAATTTTGTGAAGCCTTTCTGGGATAAATACAGACCATGTAAAAGTTTAAATTCTCTCTCTGTATGGTCTTTGCAGCCTAAAAGTTTAAATAGTGATGCAAAAATGCAGTGCCATTGCGACTCCCAGAAGTCAGAGCCTAGGGGATATTCCTAGGCTAATTTAGCTTGAAGTTTAGGATAAGGGGGATCAGATAGAAGGGAATTATACCAAAAGGAGATAGCTCGCTTCCTCGAAGATGGAGTTAGATAGGAGCAAAATGGTTCTGGGGGAGGGAAATAAGACTGTCCTTATGACTAATAGTTTCCCACCAGTGAGACAATTGCAGAAATCTAAAATGTTCAGCATAAGAGGGGCCATATTCTTCTTGGAGCTGACAGAATGATTAATCCAAGGTTCATGGGCTGTGTCACAAAACATTCCAAAAAAGGCTAGAGGAACTAAACATGTATAGCTTGGAGAAGAGAAGGGAGAGGGGGGATATGATAGCAGCTTTCAAATATATCAAGGGTTGTGAACGGCTAAAGGGGGCATTTTTCAAAGGAAGAGGTGTAATAGAACACGAGGGCATGAATATAAACTGGAGGATGGTAGATTCAGAGGAAATGTGCGGAAAAATTACTTCACTGAAAGGGTGATAGATAAGTGAAATAGCCTCCAATCTGAGGCTAACACAGTAGAACAGTTTAAACATGCTTGGGATAAATATAAGGATATTCTAAATCTTAAACTAAATTAAGGGTAAATAGGGTCTAGGGTCAATATAGTTTTCAATAAACAAATGGGCAGACTGAATGGGCTATGTGGCTCTTATCTGCCGTCACTTTCTATGTTTCTATGTAATCACAGCTGTTTCAGTTATAAGCTGTAAGCAGGAAATGCCCCTATTAGTCCAAGCTTTCAATGAGGTACCAGGGATCAATTTAGATCAATTTAGTGCATCTATTGAAAGATTACTTGATGATAGAGAAAACATCCAATTCGCTATGAAACACCTGTACCAGATTTTTACCACATGGATAATGCTCATTAATTGGGCAAACAAGCAGGGCACAAGGACAAGGGGGTCAATTGCAAGTCTGAAATAGATTAATATAAAGGCAAAGAGGTTTCCAAATTAACCCAAGACTTGGAACTCTGAGGTAGGGACCAGTCCTTAAGATTTGACAAAATGCTGGCATCCTGATATCTCACCAAATCTGGAAGGTTTATTCCCCCTCAATGGTTTGGAAGCATCAAACAAATAGCAGAAACTCTGGGGGGGGGTTGTCCATGCCACACATAGGCGAGGAGGGAATATGAATACTTAAATAGGACAAAGCTTTCTGTTTCCACATGTATGGAATTATAGATTAAAGGTGTTGCAAGAGGTCCGGGGAAATAATCATTGGGAAAGCCTCAGTTTTGGCAGTATTATGAAGTGAGGTAGCACCAAATTCAGCAAAAAGGGAGTGTAGGGTTGGAAGGGAAGTTAGTGGTTTCTAAGACAAATATTAAAACAAATTTTATGCCAAGATTACCCAAAGATAAAACCTGGAAAAGCCAGTAAGTCACTTATTTTAACTGCCAGGGCCTCCATTGCCATAGCAAAATATGTGGAGACAGTAAGCACCCCTGCCTGGAACCATTATTATTGGCAACATTTTTTGAGAGAAAACCATAACAAAACACACAAGCATCAGGTACAGTATACAATTCCAAAATAGAAACCGAATCCGAGAAGGACCTCACATATATACACCCAGTGGAGCAGGGCAAAGGTCTTCTCTGCATCAAGTGAGAGAAGAACCCCACAACCTCCCATAGAATTAAGAAACTCAATAATGTAAAGAACCCTCCTAGTAGCATTAGAATCCTGTCTGTCCAACATAAATGCTACTTGTATACACACAAAATAAATCCTACTTGGTCAGGATAAAGTAAATTTGGTAAAAGAGGGGCAATTCTATTTGCCAAAAGTTTAGCGAGGATCTTCAGAATTTAGAGGGCTACAGCTCTATAGTTTTGACAGGCAGATGGGTCTTTTCCTGGTTTGGGAATAGTAACTACTTGGCCCTTAAATATTTCAGCCAGAAAGGAACCAATCAGAAATTAACTGAATGCTGTTGACCTGAATAAAACCACAATAACTTAGGCTTTTAAGATTCCTACAACATCCTAATGAGTACAAGCATCTATTCAAAAACTTAAGGCATTCTCCAACCAGCAGGGAGTGGCTCCATTGCAGCAATTGAGAGTAACATTGGGCATGGGAGTATTGCATGACAAAAGACGCAAATGCCTGGATCAATTTCTGTTTCACAACACTATCCAGTTCCCATTTCTGCTTGACAAGTTTCACTAAAGTGACCAGCACTTAACTGAGGTGGCAGAGTGTGCCACTGAAGCAAGAACTGGCATTTATGTGAGTTGAGAGCAATTCAAACAAACAAAGTATTGTGTCAAGGGGGGGATAGTACCAACACTAGCTTAATACAAAATATCCCATAGCCATGTTACCGTATTGGTTGGCTACTACTACAAATGGGAACTGGTACACTTTATGCTGATTCTCTGGGCCTGATCCAGACCTACGACCGCAATCGCCCGCGAGCGTAGCGAACGTTCGCCCAGGCGTAAAAACTTTCATGCCCATAACACTCCCATTGATTGTACCTGCTTACGCCGGCTGAACCCTACCCTAAGATTTTCCAGCGTACGTGCGAATTTTCGGACCGCTACGCTGGTCGTACTGGGCTTAGCACGCCCATACTGTACAATTTAAATGGCTATCCCCGCCTCTGTGTAGTAACTCGAGCGCCCAGACTATCGTCGTAAAAAACGCACGCCCCTTGAGCGAAAAATACGCTGAAAATTTGCTCGCTGTACGCTCATGTCCTTCGGTCGACCGGAAGTTGTCATACTGCACATGCGTAGTGCGTTTTTTTTCACGAATTTTCGCTTACGATGAGCGTACGCTCGCTTGCGGCCGTAGCTCTGGATCAGGCCCTCTGTCCATATAGGGTATTGAGTATCATAAAAATAATGACAACTTTGGTAACTGTGGGTATGATGTAGTGTAGTGTTGTATAATCTTATATGACTGGGTTTGTTGTGTTTTAGATGTATTTTGTCTCTATATCTGTAGGTGGAGGATCCCAATAAAAAATAAAGTTATTAATCACTGGGGAAATGTATGGGTTGTGTAATTAAAAAGGAAAAGCACTTTGGAAAGATGATACATAGACACCAATATAAATTGAGCATTACAAACATTTTCTCATTTAGATTTTTTAATAATTAGTGCCTGCATATAGGGCGACCTTTGAACCTATGTGTACTCCCCTCACATAGCCTCTTTACCAATATGTGTGCTCAAAATGTCTTAATCGTATCTTCTTCTGCACAGTAGATATAATAAAATTACACAATTACCAATACCAATACTAGAGTATGCTGGATGAATACATAACTGATTTGAGCATTGCTATTTATTATACTGTATATTTTTCATGGCGATATAGAACCTTTCTTTTAAGACATCCATAACATTTTGTTAAATGTATCACTATTTTATTATGCAATTCACAGTTTATGGGAGAAACAAAAATTATTTAAGATCAATAGCACATTATATTTGACATATGTGAAAATATGATACATATTGGTAAGATAAATGTCTTTTTCTCTGCAGATGTCCAAAGCGCTACAAGTGGTTGTGACTGTGTTTCATAAGTATGAATCCACATCATATATTTGGCTAAAATGGACAAACCAAAGTTAAATAAAGTAAAGTAAACAAGAAGATAGGTTACTCAAGAAAAGTAATACATTTACTGTAAATACATACAATCCCGCTTGCCGCTTGTCAGGTAGCAAGCTGAATCTTTCCCCACCACCAGCTAAATCATGCAGTGCCTGGACTTAAGCAGAATGTATTTAGGGCAGGTCCGGCTTGTATTTAAGTCATGATTTGCGGTTATTTAACAAACCATCACATAATAAGAGGATTGGGTAAAAGAAGTAGGCTTTAGTCTAATCAGCTAACCACCAAAGTTGGTATCAGAAGTTTCTGGGTATTCCAGCATTCTGGGCAATGCGTCGTAGCTTTTTTTTACGCTATCTACGTAACATTTCTGTATATAGATTGCTTAAGCGCCGTCCGCGTACAGAAATGGTACGTAGACAGCGTAAATAAGCTACTAGCATAGTAGCTCAATTCTTAAAACAGCGTACGTAAGACGAAAACCACATAACTGTGAATCCGGACCCTTGACAGTAACATTGCTCTAGGATCGAGGCAATATATATTGTTTATGCCCCACATTTACAAAGGTCACTTCACATTTCCCAATAAAGACTTAATAAGAATAAATAAAAATAAGCATGGTACTTTTTTAAGTCTAACATGGATCACACTATAAATGTATAAATGAAATCATTTTTTTCTTTTCAGAATGCTCAATTTATATGTAATGTTCTGCAACACTTGAAACTGGTCAACCACGTTTACATTTTAGAAATTCAAATTATAAGTCTTCCAGTGGAGTCTCTAGGGACGTGATATATCAGGCAGCAAAAGACGGACGTGCAGCTGTAATCTGTTGTGATGAATATTGGTAGCACATGGATGGTTGTCTTAGCATTTCTCCAGGGACAATTAACATCAAGCATTACCTTGCCGTGATGATGCAGCTAAGAGTTCCTCTTCAAAGTACAGAATCTGGTCCACCAGAAAGCATTTACTTGCCACAGACACAAGAGTCTCCAGATGCTGCTTGATTTCTTTTTCACTGATGCTATTTTGTCTTGCCATCTTAAGGTATTTATAAACCTCTTCAAATGTTTGCTCTCCCATACTTTTTAAAGCTGACCTAGAAAACACAAGCAAGGAAACAGATCTGTTGCTGTAAATAAAACATACAGGTCTAGTTAGACTAGATTTTTTTTTTTAAACTGCACCAAACGACCCATTTGAACATAAACCTGATGCAAAAAAAAAGTTTTATATTGTTATTTTGCTAATATTATAAACACATTGGGCCAGATCCAGACCTTTGTACGCAAGCGATTTTACGCTAGCTACTGATGTAAAATCGCTTATTAGTACTTAATGCGCTTGCACGCGCCAGGTGTGACAGCACGTAACTCAGAGCGTAAGGGCCAGTCACGTATCAACAGCATAACTACAGACGAAGGGGCGTGCCAGCCATACGATGCCCGGAATTACGCTTCGGAGGCGGGGTGAGGCATTTAAATCGTACAGTATGGGCGTGCTTAGTACATGAGGCCTATACGTACGTCAGTACTTACGCTGTGTAAAGTTAAGGTAGGGATCGGTAGGTGTAAAACAGACCAAGTATGTACATGCGAGGGGAGTGTCTAGGGGAGTGCTTAGATGGTAAGCTAGCATAAATACTCTACGCTATGTAACGTATCAAGCGTGTAGGTCTGGATCTACCCCATTGGACCTAATCCAGATGCTTGTGAGAATTTTCTGATCGCTAGCACTGGAAATTTCCATTCTTTTTCCATTCCACACGTGTGCATTACATGCTATGATCACTGTGCACGTTTCAGGATCCCCTGACAGGTCTATTATAGCAGGGCAGGTGCAAGTGCAAGGAGGAGGGATATTCTGTTTCATTTGTACTGTGTGGACATTGTAAATAGTTGGCACGATATCCAGACTTTTGGACTGTCCCCATTTTAAGTGAATATAAATAAGAAAAAAAAAAAAAACAAACAAACTGCAACGCACCAGCTATAATACAATGTGGCGACCTAGGGACCATGCAAGGTGCTACCCAGACCTCCAATTTGACAATTGAAAAACCAACACGGGAGACTCCTTCCCAACAGTTCCCAAGCAGTAGCTGCCCCTACTCTACCTGAAGCTTGTAGGGTCCTTGACAAAGCCCTGGGGGCGAAACGCGCGTCGGGTGGTGTGGTTCGCAGCCTCTCCCACTTCACATAACGTGCAGGAGCGCATGGAGAATTGTTTACCTTCCCGCGGCTGCCGGCTGTCTTCACGGAGGGAACACTGTTTAAGCTTCAGGTAGAGTAGGGGCAGCTACTGCTCGGAAGAG
>WWET01000934.1:14938-52477 GCA_011038615.1 Limnodynastes dumerilii
GAGATAGGGCGCTAGGCCCTATTAGGTAGAGGGGTGTTAGGCCCCAGTAGTACAGGGCATTAGGCCCTATAGGTAGTTATAGTAAAAGGGTACTAGACCCTTGTTAGATAAGGGCGCTAGGCCCCGTGTGGTTAAAGGGTACTAGGCCCTTGGTTAGAGGGCGCTAGGCCCTTGTTAGAGGGCGCTAGGCCCTGTGTTGGTAGCGGGCGCTAGGCCTGGGTATTGTTAGAAGGGTGTTAGACCCTTGGGTAGCAGGGTGCTAGGCCCTGGTTAGGGACGGGCGCTAGGCCTGCATTAGGTTGGGCACTTAGCCCTGTGTTTGTTGTTGTTGGGCGCTAGGCTCATGTTAGGCCGCAGGGAGCGCTAGGCTCCTTTAGTGGTAGAGGGCACCAGGCTCTGGCTAGGGCAGCGTGAGGAGAACACGTGGTGGAGTACAGGTTGCGGTACTCAGAGGTAGGTGGTCTCGAGTGGGTGGCGGTGAGAGCGTCCATCCAATAGAGACGCATTAGGAATCGTCACGCCTGGGACCGGGGGAGGGACAGCGCGTCTTCTCTGGCGGTTCTTCAGGATCGGGTAGGAACCTCTGGGGTGGGGGCGGGCCTGGGTTTTGTTTGCAATCCACAGGGCGCTGGCGCACCACCCGTTACACATTGGGACATTCCCTGTTAGTATGGACCCACATAGCAGGCAGTTCTGACTATTCTGATATTTGGAACAATACATACTATGTCATATATTTTGCTATTGATTGCTGTCACAGATTGGTGTCACAGTGTTATGGGCTGTCAAGATTAATAAAGAATATTGTTACTTTATGAACCATACTGTAGTTTCTTTTATTCAAGTGTGCACCTGTTTAACCTCTTGTTGGGAAGGAGTCTCCCGTGTTGGTTTTTCAAAATAAATAAGAAGTCTTAAGGTAAGGCTCATCTGATAAAGCTCACAGATGTAGCATGACAAATGCTGTGTTTAGAATCTGCTGCAATGTAATCCAGACCCAGATTCTGTTCTGGACAGGTTTCTGACAGCGAGGCAGGTGCGAGGGGTTTAAATAATACAGTATCAGTGGGCCAGATCCAGAACTATGCATTTCCGCGAATTTACGTGTGGCAGAGACGTAAATTCGCAGATTTGAACGCACTGCGCATGCGCACCATAGAAAATACGCACATTCACGTAGCATATTTTAGAACGTATGGGTGATTCACGTATGTCTCACGTAAATACTTACGTGTGGGCGTGACAAATTTACGTTAGTCAACAATACGTGCGTTTTACGTGAAGTAGGCGGGGGGTGGTATTTAATGTGTACAGTATGGCCGTGCTAAGCTGCGTACGTTCGCGTAGTCAGTACGTCCGTTAGCGGACGTATGCTGTTACGTTTGGAAAAGTTAAGGTAGGGTTTGGGTCGCGTATTTTGACAAAATACGTCCGTGCAAGGGGTGTGCCGTGGGGAGTGTAGCGAACTTACGTGTACGAAAATACGCTCCGCAAATATACGTGCGCACACACGTAGTTCTGGATCTACCCCAATGTGTCTTAGACCTCAGACTTTCAATCAGCGCCCATTTCAAGAGAGGACTGTTCTGAAATCTTAAGGTAGGGGGTCACACAAAGGACCTCTGTGTGAGTGAGAGGACTGGTCTCTTAAGCACTCACAGGGAAAGCTGGATCTCAGATCCCCGCTGGCACTGCATTTAGGGCTCCAAACACAGTCCTAATGTAAGCCAGGCTCCGGCCTAATTGTTATGTTAGAATTTTTTGTTTATACAAGCAAGCACTTCAAATGTGAGTTGTATAGTTCTATAAGCCATATGAAGCGGTTCAAAAATGAGAAAACTTGTGGAAGGTAGATTCACTTTATCAGACATGAGCTGGTAAAACCTTACAAACTCTTGTTCTGCCCCAAGCATACCTAAGGCAAATGATGTTCCGTTCCACGAAGTAACGACAGTTACTATGTCAGCCAAGAACAATTGGCAGTAATCATCTATTTGATGAGTGACAGTAAAAGTAAATGCAGGCAACTAAAACCAACATGGAAATAAAGTATTTAATGTACCAGATCATACAGTGCAGAAGAATACTGGAAAGCAGACTGTACTTACATAATAAGAATAAGCTTTGAACTAGAAAGACATGAAATGGCTGATGATACAAGGCGACAGAGGGAAAATTATTTATAGTGATCTTGGAGATAGATAGATAGATAGATAGATAGATAGATAGATAGATAGATAGATAGATAGATAAAGAATAGCACAGGAACTGCACTTGTGAAAGGGTCATATGGGTGAGGCTGTACTATAATGTGGTTGGTTGTACAAAACAAACCTAATATGGTGTGTCAAGGATTTCCCTGAACAGAGAGAACTGGAGTCTCAGGGAAGATGACACATGTGAGTGGCAAGGATGAAATTACATTTGATGGGCAGTTTCAACTTACTTAATATTATTATATCCATATAGCTAGGCTTGAATCACACAGGGGATGCTTAATATTAGGGTCTAAACAAACGACACAGTTATTTTTACAAGAAGGCTTATTATTTGCTTTGGTTTAAAGTCACTTTCAAAGCTAGTAATTAAGCTATGACCTCAGAAACAAATGTTGATTTAATATGCACATAGAAATTATCATTCTGACAGCTAATCAGTGCCAAGAGACGCCCAGACACAAAGGCAGCTCACAAGGAAGCAGGTGTTATGAATATAAACATCTGCCATCTTGGTGGTAGCTATCAATTGACATTTACTCTAGCAAGGACTTGTCTGAGTGTTTTGTAGTGATTCAAATAGAAACTTCTGCATTAAGGCTAACAAAAAAGGAATTTAATATGATTAAATTATTTGGTTTAATGAATTCTTGGTTTTATTCGCAACTAGTTTGATTAATGTGAAAAAAAGGACAACTGGACATCAATCTTTATTAGATTTCTCCTAAATAACTAGGTTAAACACCTCTATTGTTAGTTACTGATAGTGGGCTGAAATCAGACTTAAGTAAGTGCAGATTCCCCTTGGTTTATTGTACTGTCAGTACAATAAACGATCTGCGCATGCGCCGGGCAGATGTTGCCTGGCATAGCTGCGTAAACGCCTGATCCTGGGTCGGGCGTCCGTAGTTACAACGTATTAACACTGGAGGGGGCATCCCTCAGCGTTACTACATGGAAGTTATGGCAGGTAGGTGGGGGGGGAGGGAGGGTAATGAGGCTGGGAGGGCGGCGTTAACGTATCAACGCCGCCGTCCCAGCGTATTAACAGTCGCTTATGCTGGCTGAAGTTAGGGTAGCCTTCAGCCGGCGTAAGCGACTGTTTATACGCTGGGGCAAGGCGGAGTCTCAGGGGAGGGAAGCAATGGTACTCTGAGTAGTAAACCGCTCAGCGTACCATCGTAGGTCTGGATACGGCCCTAAATGTGTCCTATTGTTAACAAGTGCATAAAACCAGGCACACAGGCATGAAACCTCCTTAGGCAGACATTAGCAATAGAATGGATCAAAGTGGACAGTTCAGAGTCTTTCACTGTGACTCTGTCCTTAGAGGATACCACCTTTCAGAGAACAAGATGCATTGTAAAGGCAAGATCAGGGCTGCTGACTTTCTATTTCTTCCCTTTGGAAGATCTTAGAGGGAAGAAATAGATGCCGGTATGGGGTGGGGCTTAATTAAGTGATTTATGCAAACTGTGTCATCAAGCCCCAACTCCTGTCCATCATTACTGCTACTCATAGCATTCCTGGGGGTGGGTGGGCCTTGATGACCCAATCACCCAATCCCTAGTAACACTACAGTAGGAATTGTTGTAATGTGAGGCAGGGGACTTGCAGAAGATTTGTCTGCTCTTCCCGGGATACCAGGAGAAATGCCTGAATCTCAGGAAGCCTTGGCAAGATGCAGCAGTAGAGTGACATGTAATGATCTTCCGCAACTGTTATCCAGAGACAAGGATAAAAAAGAGCACATACAAAGTAAACCAAGGGCCTCAAAGGCGTATAATTTGACCATCATTTAATAAAACAATGTGTCCCTTTTAAAACCCAATACAAGTGTCGGTGTCATTATTTCATTAAGGTGTACAAAACTCCAACTGGCACAGAGAATTTACGAACACGCAGTCAGTTAATTGCTGTTACCTGTTGCTCTTATATAGGCTGCAGTGACAAAGAGGTTTATATAGAAAGAAGTAGTCACATGATCAATTAAACTAGGAAGTGATATACTGTATTCAGAACTAGGAAAGGAATCCTGGTGGAAAGAGGTCATAGACCAGTGTTAGCTAACCTGTGGCACTCCAGGTGTTGTGAAACAACGAGTCCCAGCATGCCTTAACTGCAAAAGCATAGCAGATACCTGATAAAGCATGCTGGGAATCGTAGTTTTACAACACCTGGAGTGCCACAGGTTAGCCAACACTGTCATAGACTAAACAAACAATGAAGCCAATGAGTTCATGATAATGCCACCCTATTACATGTTGCCTTTTTAATGTCCAAGATGTTGCAAGCAATATAAGCTGCAGTAATTAAAGAACTTATATCAGTCTTGCACTGGATGTGAAGTCTTTAAGGCAGTGCAGAGAAACCAATGGTCTAGATACATGATGATTGGCGCAGTTCATCAATTAGTATACAACTATTATTTATACATCTAATATATCTTGCTACTAAAAAAATGAAAAAAGGTACAGTAATATATAGTTAAATAAAAATAGCTATAAGTAAAAGCTATGTGCACTTCTCAAAGGAATACCTCAAAGCCTGTACATTAATTCAGACTGGTATTTTTGTTTAACTAATGGAAGCTGTCATGGGAAAGTAGGCCACCTTTAAACTGATCAAGCTTTCCTTCCTGGTCTATTCTACAATCTCTATCATACTGTGCAGTGTTCCAGAATAACTATTAAATCCACATCTTTAAAGTTGTACTGGGGGTTTCCCATTAAATCTCTGCAAGATGCAATATATGTGTATGTAACTGATGGAAAAGTAGCTATGGGCATAAGAAAGAGAATTACATTTTTACACACAACGTATGCTTTATTTTACATGTATTAACATAAATATCTCTGTGGGTATGTTATATTTTCAATACCTGAAATGTATAGCACTACAATTCTACAGTATAATATTTCCCAATGGAAGTCTATCAAACCGGTTTATATTTTTTTCAGAAACTGAAAAGTTACTAATATTGCACCAAATAAATAAAAGAAATGAAATTCCACAATTTTTAAATATAGAGAATTTTTTATAATTTATTTTTAATTAATGCTGCACTACCACATTGTGTTACTGGTGTCTATCTCCCACTAACTAAAACCTCAAAGCCTTATCCTACTGATATGAGTAAGAGCACCAATCACAAAACACACTCTCTTGATTGGTGATCACCCAATCCCTTTTACTGTTATATTATGTTGGCATCCTTTTATCTTTCTGCTCTGTATTCCACACAGCTGTGGGAAATATAGTGGCATGAGCAGCATGCATATGTATGTCAGGAGAGTGATCAATGCAAGTAAAATAGTAACAAGTTATTGAATGGGTAGTGCAAAGGCTTTATTTATCAATGGTTCCCTGTTAAATTTAGTTTCTTTGTTCCCAGTTCTAAACTATAAAACTGACTATTCAAAATGAAATGTTAAATCAGAGCACATTGTACATATCATTCAGCTTCATGCACTTGGCAAAGCCCGAGTTTGCTTATGTCACTGGATGTAGAAAAGACATTGGGCTGGATCCAGACTTAAGTAAGTGCTTGAAATTAGATACTCCTGAGCTAAACCATGTGATTGCAGGGGGAGTCAAGTTAATTGTATTCTTTGCATGCAGGGATATATCTTTGAATTGCTTACTGCACATAGATACTGACCAGCTTTACTTATACACTGTTATTTAGACTAGGGATAGGAAACATCACCTCTCAACTGTAATACTGTTTGCAACAGATAAAATATGACTCCCCTGCAATCAACATGGTTTAGCCCAGGAGTAACTAATTTCAAGCATTTACTTAAGTCTGGATCCAGCCCATATACTTTAGTTGTCCAACTCCTGCTCAAAATGTCTTCGCATCTACAAAGGAAGTTATCTTACCGTGATCGGGACAATATCTACTGTGAAGAGCTTGGTATTCATATGCACCTTTTCTTGATGCACACTGCACTTTAAAGAACTATTTCTTCTGGCAGCCTTTCAGAGAAACACAGCTGTACAGTTGACGACTTTGCCGTATTGGATGTTTACTATACCACTATTTACCATGTGTTACAGTCCAGTAACTGCTGTATTCCACAGCTAAAGATGTTTCTACATGCTTACATTACCCTATTTTGGATATAACTATTTCTGCTTACTTCAGCTAAAACATCGACCCTTGGAATTAATAGCAACATCTCTATTGTTCATATTGGATCAGGACTCGAAGTGAGAGGGTATACGGTGGTATGTCATACCGTCACTTCCACTTATTTAATTGAAAAGTTATAAATCTCCATTCATGTCTATATTTCAATATTTCCCTACACTTCTATAATCTCTATTTTTTCATACCGCCACTTCTAAATGTCCATACCGCCACTTTTAAATTTCCACTTCGACCACTGTATTGGAGTATAGGAGACCTTTTAACTGTGTCCTAGTCAACTTTTGTGGAGGACAAAACACATTCACATTGTTCCATTTGAACGCTACAATTGCTGCATATTACAGCTAAAGCACCGGCATTTGAAACGATCATCGGTACCTCCAAATGACCATATTAGAGTCTTCATAGGAGATTGTTATATTGGGGTAGATCCAGAACTACGTCCGTCTTCGATAAACGGACTTAATTCAATGAACAATAGCTACTGCGCATGCATAGTAGCTATTGTACGTAATCTACGTATCGAAATAATACGCAGATTACATACAATAGCTACTACGCATGCGCAGTAGCTATTGTTCATTGAATTAAGTCCGTCTATAATTAAGTCTTCCATAGACGGACGTAGTTCTGGATCCGGCCCCTTGTGACAAGACATAATATTGTGCAGTCAATACATCAGAGATTGGTTACCGGCAAAACCACTTTTTATTCATCAGCTGTTTATTTCTGTGAGCAGTTACATGGTGTTTGTTTGTGGCTATTGGAATATGCACATCAATTTATTGCTCTGACTACTGAGAACATATATTACTACAATAGGTGCTTAAATCATTAGCTCTATGGTACAAATTGCCCAAATTTATTAGTATATGTTTTTATGTGAATTACTCTTATTTATTACATGATTAAATTTACAAAATATTTTCTCCTTAGAGTTCAGTATGTTTCTCGGTATAGTTAGACTGCATGGTAAATGAGATTTGAGGAAGTGTGACTCAGGTCTCAAATACTGTGATGAACGTTGCTTAAGCAGTCAAAGTATCCTAAGGTTATAACTGTATCTGATCATTACAGCACTGCTAGATTATGTAAACAACTGGAACAGAAGTAACAAAGTAGTAAAATAGTAGCAAATTTGCTATTGCTGGACCACCAGGGATTTGGTTGCTATGGGCAACTTCTCAATTTTTCCAAACCCGCAGCTTAGTAAATCTGGCCCTAAGAGGTAGAGATGAGTCAGGAAGCTCTGACACCAAAGACTACAGGTGCGCACCAGGGCCCCTCAGGTCAATTGATGAATAATGAAGCCTCCCTCTAAGGTTACTTAGAACATCTCTTCTATCAGCTGCAGGACATGTGGACATGTAAGTAAAAGTAAGATCTCTGATCTCAAGGAACTCTTTTCCCAATCACTGTAGTAAGTATTAACTATATCTCTTCATTAGTGATTCATAAATCAGTACAAACCCGTTTACAAATCTGAAATACACTCATTATTCAAGTGAACAATTACTTTGCAAGGACATTTAGAGAAAAAATAAAAGAAACAACACACTAAATATTAATGTCTATAAAGTATGGCATAACATACAAAAAGGCAATATAAGAAACAGATCAAGCTTGACATTTATTGGATTTTTTTAATGCATTTTTAGTCACTCTAACTGTGTAAAACATAATTAAATGTACTGAATACCAAGGCCTTGGTGACATGATAACAACCTGAATAAGATTAACAGAAAGAATGACAAAGGAGGTCATTATTACAATAATAATATGGAAGACTAAAATTGCATTAGTTCTGCTGCTATGGTTTTACATTAAACCTGTTCAACATTTTTTCTATATAAAAACACTGTATTTAAAGTACAAAAGAACAGAAAAGCAAAGTACAGGTACAAAATGGTTAATGTTATCATAAGTCACCTTAGTCAATGTCATTGTCCCTTTAGAAAGGTACATGCCCTTACAGTTTTCTCCATATAAACTAACAAGATAATTACTTAGAAAAACATAAAAAAAAACCTAGTCCTATAATAGTATAAATCCTAGACTTATATTCCCTGCTCAAACCTGTCTTGGACTATGTACACAAGATGCACAGAAACAATAAGCAGTGCTCACTATAATGCAATGTTATCCGTATAACGCAGAGTTGGCAACTCTATCGGAATATCCTGGAAACTCGGGCAGTCCTCCCCATGGGCCTGATCCAGACCTACGTCCGCAAGCGATCGTACGCTGGTCGGGAGCGTAAAAACGGGAGAAAAAACGCACCGCGCATGTGCAGTATGACAACTTCCGGTCGTCCGAAGGACATGAGCGTACAGTGAGCGTATTTTCAGCGTCTTTTTCGCCCAAGGGGCGTGCGTTTTTTACGACAATAGTCCGGACGCTCGAGTTACTACACAGAGGCAGGGATAGCCATTTAAATTGTACAGTATGGGCGTGCTAAGCCCCGTACGACCAGCGTATCGGTACGAAACTTCGCACGTACGCTGGAAAAACTTAGGGTAGGGTTCAGCCGCCGTAAGTAGGTACAATCAATAGGAGTGTCATGGGCGCTCACGGTCTTTCAATGGGAGTGTCATGGGCGTGAAAGTTTATACGCCCGGGCGATTATACGCTACGCTCGCGGGCGATCCCGGTCGTAGGTCTGGATCAGGCCCCATACCCCGGGAGCACAGACAATTCTCCCACAACTCATTACTAGTGTTACTAAGGATTGTGCAGGACTTAATGATATGATTTTCCCTGAGATCTCCTAACAGACACAATACAAACTTGTAAAAAGCAAAAGATAGCTTTCCATCTTTGATCTGGCATCAAATCAAAACATCACAGACTGTTTTAAAAGATTTTTGAGCATCTTTTGGACAGCACACACTGGTAAGATATCTGGTGAAGCGGTCCTTTGAATGGGTGATTGGAAAGATTATCTTTCAAAAAAAGCCCCAGTGTGTATCCAGCCTTACTCTCAAAATGTCACACTAAACAAAATGTAAAATGTGTACTTGTAGAATAGAGGCATTCCCCTATATATCCATATGGTCTATATGGTCCATAATAGATATCTTTATTTCTCCTTAATTGTGCTTTTTATTTTCTATTAATTGTGTTCAAATTAACCCCCATAATAAAATATAGAGCCATTTTATGGAAGATAATATAGTACATTAGGCAAATAACTAGTTATATTATGGAGCATTTATGGTTTTATGTCAAACAGTGCCTTATTAGGAGGAAAATATAAAGACTTGGTATTTGGTATAATGGGCCGGATCCAGAACTACGTCTGTCTATGGAAGACCGCATATACGCAATCTACGCATCGAAACGATGCGCATATTACGTACAATAGCGACTATGCATGCGCAGTAGCTATTGTTTATTGAATTACGTCCGTCTATGGAAGACAGACGTAGTTCTGGATCTACCCCAATGTGACCAAAATTAAGATGGAATTTAGCCTTTTTAATATTGTTTAATATAGCGTCCTATTATAGAGACTAAGCCCCTGATTTACAACTAAGAACGTGCAGAAGATCTGTGCGTATTTTTACAAGAGGATATACTGCGCACACCCAGAACTCAAACATACGCACGGAAACTATGGCCAACTGATTCACAGACATGGAGGACTGACTTAGGACTGATTCATGGATCGACACGGAATAAGTCCCGCATGCGTGGCTAGAGAAACAAGACTCTTAATGTAAATAAGCTGCACATAGGCTACTAATGTACAATATGGGTGTGCCTCTAGAGTTAGCACTGATTCACAAGTGCGAGTGCCTTGCAGAAGTATGCATATGCACGGAAAAGATAACGTAGCCTTCTGCCACTCTTAAGTTGTTTTCCGTATGGTTCTGTGCTAGCTTATGTTTCTTACCTCTAAGTATTTAAAGGCCTTTTCTACTATAGAAAATATTTCTGTTTACAATAATTTAAATATTTTTTTTTTATTGTATTGTTAAAATAAAGCATAACATACCAGGTTTATATATATATATTTTTAAAATTATTGAAAGCAATTGGTTGAGGGAAAACTGGTGCTGTAGCCTGATATAAGATTAGGGTAGGGGTTATTATATGTTATGCTGTGGGTATACTATGATAGACATATATATTCTATCACTGTTGATAGTGAGGTGGTGAGTAGTCCACAAGGGAAAATTAGGATATGAAGAGGTGAGGCCACTAGTGTGGTGGGGATAGGTCCAAATTAAGTGGTATTAGTCTCTAGTCTCTGTTGTTCTTGAGGGTATCTACCTAGTAGTCCTTAATTAGAAGCTTGTCGATGTCCTGCTTGTGTTGCTTAAAAAGGATGTTACAATGTAGTAGGTAGGAGGACAGAGATGGAGAGGACAAGAGAGTAAACAGTATTCTGGTGTAGTATGTCAATAGAAAATAGAAGATGTGTAAGTAAAGTCTACTCACACTTTGTTGTTAGTTCTTGTGGTTTCTCTGCCTCTAGTACTGACCTCTATTAACTGCTGAGACCATTTAAGAACATTCATTCCTTGTCATGTTAACAGCTTGAGATGGCTTGTTGGAAGTGGCTAGCGCTCGTAAACTCTAGATCCCAACAACCTCTCTATACAGAGATGGCAGTCCCTACAAAAATATGATGTTTTCATTTGAAAGTTAAGTAGATATTGTTCTGTCTATAGGTTCATTAAGAAATATGCAGAAAAGAAACATCTAATATCTTGTCGTTTTTATGGTAAATAGAAATTGTCTTATTTTATTACTTGTTTGTAAAAAAAACCCCATGCAAGCCAACAGCCTATAGAGCAATACAGAACCTATTATCAGGCAAAGGATAAGCAAATACATCAAATGGAAATCAGATCAAGCTCTTTAAGTGTTAAAGCAGGAGCCCGGTGGCCAATTTGAATGTTTTTTCATATATATATATTTTTTGTGTGTAGAGTTGGTGTTTTAGACGTACCTTTCCAGCTCTTATCTACAATTGCAGAAAGTGAATATGTCACTGATGAAAACCACATAAGATTAATAGTTATCTAGTAAAGCTTTCTGAAAAATAGACCCAATAGAGAGGATTTTAACTTGTGATAGTTTCCATTAGCCTTGATTAAATAACTCAACCACACAACATTGTGTCAAACGATCGAAGGATAGGGCTTAGTGTACTAGTGCTTCTATGTAATGCATATCTATACCACAGTGCTGTAACGTGATGTACAAAAATCACACAAATATTGTCAGCAGTAAATACAGTCAGAAGTAATAGCGTAATAATAATAATGCTAATAATAATAACAATGCGCTATATGAAAGAAAAGGTACATATCTATGATAACATAATAGCAAGCATGTCAAGCAGATCTTACAAGCCTCAGGCAACATTTCTTACAATAGAGCAGGAGCTGGGGCCACAGGTGATTGCACCTAACTCACCCATCCTACTCCCATCCCGCTCCCCTTTTTAGGTCCCATACGGCACTTACGAGTGCCATAGTGCTACCTTAACAATCTGTGCAATGTCCGCACAGACATTGACGCTACCCGCCTCCCTCCATCCTCCCCGACTAATCTAAATACCTCCCCCTTCCCACCATTACCCAAACCCTCCCTGAAGCGGCATTACACTACCTTCACGGCGGAGATACGACATGCATAATGGGGGAGAGCCCCCTTTTCATAAGCTACGTACGCCGACCCTTGCGGCGCTGTAAGAAGGTTGTACGCATGCGCACAACCTTCAAACAAGGGGAATTATGTCCGAGCAGTACGTAATTCCCCTCTCGACCATGGCCAAGGATCTATCCCTATAATCCTAGACTATCAGTGCCCTTGACATTTTCTCAGCACATACATATGAAGATAATCTTAATGATGCAAATAATGTCTATGTGCCTCATCCAAACTTAAGAACCTAAGTTACGCACTACACAGGATAATGCACTCCCCGTGGCATCCCCCTGTCACGTACATAACTTAGCTGACTTACGTGTTCAGAACCCTGCCTTAATATTTCCTTGCGTATCTATGGTTCTACGTAATACCTTGTCGCACGTAACTGCCTAACCCAGTCCATACTGTACAAATATAAATCCCTCCCCCCCACCCACAATGCTTATATTCAGCCATGCGTAGAGATGTCACGCCCTATCGTATGAATATCTGATCATAGGTAAACAAGTTACGCACATGCATGCACCATGCACCACCACAGACACCACCTTTTTTTACCAAAAATACTCTGTGCGGTCTGTACTGAACTGGTACGTAACTTGCGTAAAGGTCCTACTATGCCTTTACTAAAGATACGCACCTAAGAAGTGACTGCTCCTTAGGTGTGAATCTGGTCTAATATTATTATTATTATTATTATTATTATTATTATGTTAAGTCATATCACTCTGAAATAGCAGCACACTGATGACCATAACAACAGACATCTTAAAAAAATGTTACAAGCTAAAACAAACAAATCTGGTCTTAATACAGAACTAAGCAACTTACAGCTGTGAGGACTTCATGGGGCCCTAGGGCAGTCTGTTGCCATCAATGAACTAGCATCTATCCAAAAGCTTCAACAATTCACTTCTATTGTTTAAATAATTTAGTCATAACAAGGAGTTATGTTGCCATGGAAACAGGTATTACCTCACAATACATTACTGTTTGATCCAGGATCATACACTTTCACTTCATATAATCTCTCAGTGAATTTAAGGTATTGATAGGAGCATAGTTAAAAAGGTTAAATGTTTTTTATGGCCATTGAAATGTATGTATAGGTGTACAAAAGAACCAAGCCATATTAAGCTTTTAATTATAAATTAAATATTTAAATTCAAGAATGTATAATGTAAGTAAGCTCTGTTCACCAGAATTGACCATCCTTAAATAGACTGCAAGTTTAGTATGGGCTATGGATTCATTCAACTAGATGGCATCTTAATAAGAGGGCTCCCTCCTCTGTTATCTAAAGTAGGATGTTTGGTAGCACCTCAGAACACAGTGGTCAGTTTAATTAACCTTTTATATTAAAACGTTAATATCAGTGTTAAGCAATAAAATAAACAATTAACAATAGACAGTGGTACAAAGGGTAAAGACAAGGAAAGGACAATACTATACATGCAGGATTCCTACGCACGATCCAATATAGCAGGCTAAATACAGTTTGTAGACTGACAAGTGTTAATTCGATATTAGTATGTTGGTGGGTTGATTTGGAATGTCCCAAGTAATTATATACACAGTTTTTATGAGAGAAAAGTAACGTTTTTCTTTTAAAATGTTTGGGTACATCTAAAGTTTTTCTGAACATATATGACAGATAGTAGATATTTAATTAATTACTTAATTGTGCATTGTATGGTAGTCACTGTTGTGCTCTCAGAATCAAATGGGAGAAGGAGCAGAAGGGTATTAGACAGAAATACGATAAGAATGGTTGTTGGAAATAAACAGGGATATAGGGCTGGATCCAGACTTAAGAAGGAGTTTAAAATTAAGAGAGGAAGGTTACACCTGGACAAAACAATGTTGTGTTGTATTCTTTGCATGCAGGGATATATCTTTGAATTGCTTACTGCACACCTATACTGACCAGCTTTTACTATTACACTGTTATTTAGACTTGGGATAGGAAACATCACCTCTCAACTCTACTACTGTTTGCAACAGATGAAATATGACTCCCCTGAAATCAACATGGTTTAGCCCAGGAGTAACTTTTCTCTCCTAATTTCAAGCTCCTTCTTAAATCTGGGTCCAGCCCATAGAGTGGAAACTGGAGAGAAGTGGGAGTAAGAGACATGTGGTTGGAGATTTGTAAATATTATGTACATTTTCCTGGGAAATGGCAGTAGGTTTCTAACAAATGGATAATCCTCTACTTAGCTCTCTACAGGTCCGATCCAGACCTTTGGGCACCTTACGGGCAGTCATTACGGCCGTTCTCAGAGCGGGGAGTGCAAGCCCCCTGCACTCTCCGCTCTCGGTAATAAATATGGACACTTACGTGTCCAGATTGCTACCTTAACTTTTACGATCACCTTATGGCCACATACCTAATCGTAATGAGGCTTCCCCTGCCCCTTCACGGCGGAGATACGACATGCATAATCGGGGAGAGCCCCCTTTTCATAAGTTACGTGCGCCGACCCTCGCGGCGCTGTAAGAAGGTTGTACGCATGCGCACAACCTTCAAACAAGGGGAATTACGTCCGAGCAGTACGTAATTCCCCTCTCGGCCATGGCCAAGGATCTAACCCTATAATCCTAGACTATCAGTGCCCTTGACATTTTCTCAGCACATACATATGAAGATAATCTTAATGATGCAAATAATGTCTATGTGCCTCATCCAAACTTAAGAACCTAAGTTACGCACTACACAGGATAATGCACTCCCCGTGGCATCCCCCTGTCACGTACATAACTTAGCTGACTTACGTGTTCAGAACCCTGCCTTAATATTTCCTTGCGTATCTATGGTTCTACGTAATACCTTGTCGCACGTAACTGCCTAACCCAGTCCATACTGTACAAATATAAATCCCTCCCCCCCACCCACAATGCTTATATTCAGCCATGCGTAGAGATGTCACGCCCTATCGTATGAATATCTGATCATAGGTAAACAAGTTACGCACATGCATGCACAATGCACAACCACAGCCCAACTTACGCACGCCACATGCGTAAATCGGCTGTCGTTATTAAGTCTGGATTAGGCCCTATGTTCATGCAATGATAATATGGTAATTGCATTTTGGAGCTTGAACAGACTCTAAGGGCCTCATTCATTATATGCGATTTGGCCGAAATCGCGTCAAATCGCGTGATTTGAGCTTAAAAAATCACCAATCCGGATTCATTAAGTTCAAAATCGCGTGATTTGTGTTAAAAAAAAAATCGCCATGGCAAACATCGCTGGACAGAAATCGTCCAGATGTTTGCCATGTAAAAGATAGAAAAAAAAAATCACCGCATTCACTAAAGGCGATTTGAACAAATCGCCTTCAGTGAGATTTGAAATCACCAAAAATAAAAGCGCAGCCAGAGAGGTGCAATTTTAATGTGATTTCAAATCGGGACTGACAAAAACACATGTCCGTAATAACAGACGTGTTTTTGTCTGTGTAAAACCTAAGTGCAGCATGGCTGAAATCCTTAGCCATGCTATAATGATAGAACTACAAGGATCAGCAAGGCTGACCCTTCTAGTTCTATCAGCACAACATGGTAAGACTTCTAACCATGCTGCGCTGCGTGTAGTGTGTGAAAAAAAAAAAATACACAAAGCACAAAACATACATTAACCCCTTAAATCATTTAATAAAGTATGCATGTAAAAAATAAATATTCCCTAACTCTTGTAAAAAATAAATATTCCCTAACTATGTTCCCTAAATGTGTGCATTTACCTCCGGTGGTCATCTCTCCTAATCTAAGTGTAATCTGTGCAGTGTGTGTTGTAATAAAATTTATAAAAGGTTTGGGCACTCATCGTTTGATGTCAGCATCTTGGGATCTCACGCGACTTGCTGCGATTTGTAAAAGGGCTAATCGCTGTGGTTTTCTATTGAAAAACACAGCGATTTAGCCCTTTACAAATTGCACAACATCGCCTGAGATTGGAAAAATCGCGGCCAAATAATTTTTTTTAATGAATTTGGAAACAATTCATCGCGGCTATATCGTTTTTTAATGAATTTTGAATTTTTTTTTTTAAATCGCGGCTATATCGCTGCGATTTGAAATCGCAGCTAAAATTCGTTTTTAATGAATGAGGCCCTATCTGTGGGTTATACAAGTCAGTTATGCATCGATAATATAATTACAAATAGCATTAACATCTTTAAATCAACAGAAAATAGCATCTTCTATACAACACTAAAACATGTCAATTATATCTCTGTTGCAGAGATGAGATTTTTTTTGTAAAAGCCACTTGACCTTCATGTAGTAATAATAACATAATGACAGAGAACAGGATGGATGGATTGATGCTTGTAAGGTTTTTCCATCAAGGAATGTATCTTAAAGGATCAAAATGTTAAATAAAAAAATGGAAAATGGCAATGAAAAGATAAGAAGAGAAACATCAGCATTGAAATTGTCAAAAGCTGCTTGAGTTAACAACAGTTGAAAATAAGATCATGATAAGACTTCTGTTATGGCAAACATTTTCAACACTAAAATATAGATGACCCGTGTGATATCGCATGTCTCATTCTATGGAAGCACGTAACAGCTATTAAGTAAGATTACTCTATTTACATTACACAGGCAGATGCATGCTTAACTAGTGATAGGATGCACTGTTAGGATGCTTTCCAATCTTACAACACTTTTATAAAACACTCCTTTAGCTCCCTTGAGATATCTCAGATTGGAGGTACAAAAGACAAATTCTACCAATTGTGGATGTACATCATGTACAACAGCTATAAAAAGCAGCAATTATCTCCAAGAGAAAGAGACGGAAATTATTTGATCTTAGCTATGTTCAGATTCCAATTTTACTCTTTTACAACAATTTGTGGGGTTTAGTACAATTATGTCTCTCCATGTAATGGAAATTAAATGAAGTATAGACATTTTTATTTTATTTTACAAATTGAGAGCTATCAACAGCATTTCAAATATAGAATAATTAGTCATTTGGAATTTGAACTGAAGCTATTGAAATGTTCAAGCTTTCTATTCTACAAACCGGTATATTCAGGACAATAATCAGACGAGCGCCATTGTCTTAAATTTACCATGGATGCTGGGGAAGGCGCACAACATGAATCACTCTCCACCCTCTATTGTTATATTCATTACCCACAATGAACAACACGAGAACATTGTAAAACCATATTCAAATTCAGAACAAATCTTATATTAAAATAAAAAGAAACTAAATCAAAATTCACTACCACCTATCGAAAGAGCCTGTTTTTTGTTCTCATGTCACAATGTTGTAGACAGCCATTGCAGGGCTGGGCTGTGATATGCTGCAATGCAACCATGGTATAGTGAAGTACTAGGGAAGTGAATAGGTGAAATACTTGAGAAAAATGGCCACAAACTGGAGATAACAAACCTTCCCTGATTATTTTCTATCTGTCCAGAGCGCTAGTTACCGGTGGGGCTCTCTGCCTAAGAGCGCTAATATAGGACACTAGAACACATTGCTTAAAATAAATAATTTAATAACAATAAATGTACAACACACAATGTAATCATAAAAATCGACCCTAAGAGGAAAATTGAAAAAAAAAACCATAACCCACAGACTAAACAAAACCAACTGAATGTTAATTCAACGGTGCAGTTTGGTAATATGTTGGGTTCACCAATAGTGGGTTGCTACAGATGTGGTAGGGCTAGATGCCTGACCTGTTCCTTTATCCAGAACAGAGCCACTTCTTTCCAATCACGAATAACGGGTTAATCCTTTCCTATTAAAACTCAGCTGTCAGAGCCCTTATTTCATTTATATTCTTACTTGTGTATGCGGCCTGCAATATGTGGGCCGCACCACACGCATGTTGAAGATACGGTTTTTAGAACACCGTCGCAACATTCTAGGAGGCAATCACAAACGTGCCATGGGGGCTCAGTGGCTGGTCTGAGGATAGTGGGAATAGAGCTAGTCTCTGTTACCAAAAGGGGGGGTGACCGATTTTCTCTGTTATGTAAATGTGAGGCCTTCTGGATACATAGCTTGAATACCTTGTATCCAGGGGGCCTCAACGAGATGATCGATCTGGATTTTGGAGACTGATGGGTTTGTTGTCTGCATCCTCTTACCATATGATATTAAAATTCTTATTGGGGTGTCCTTAATCTTTGTATTATAATAATAATTTTTTCTGTACTACTGTTTATACTGTACAATTTCTAGCAACAATCCTTTTATTTTGCTTTCTGATATCTATAATTGTACTTAAGTAACTCTTTCTATTTTAGATCCTTTGCCAATATTTGGTACATCTAATAGACTAATTGAATCTATCAGGACAGTCATATATACCTGTACTGGACTTGCCAGTTATGATCTTATGTAGACCACAGTATTATTTGTTAATTATACTTTCATTGGTTTTTTTTTTTATTTATTCATTAATTTTTTTTCTTATATATCGTAGTTGTATTTAATTTTTTTTTTTCTTTTAATTTCTATTTTCTTTTGTTTGTTAAACTGAAAATGGAATAAGTCATTATCACATACCTTTTGTGGATATTATAAATAATTACTGGAAGCTTTTTATTTTACTTTATTTTTATACTATATTGATTTTTTTCCCTGAACACATTGCTTATCTAGAAAGGTTTTTATGATATATATTATGTTCAGTTTGCTGTTCCAATATAAAATAGCCATGCCTCACACCTGGAAGACTAATTGAAGCCCTATAAAAGGAGGAGCTTTATGCCTCAAGACCAAAAACTCCTTCTGATGAAACAGTGATTTTAGTACCGCGAAACGCGTCAAGATTACAGGACTTTTATCTTCTAAGAGGATTTTGTATTCCATACTGGCATTGTGCACTTTTTAAAGTCTTTTGACTTATTTCTGTTTGAGCATACAAGAAGAATGCTGCATACGAACAAACAGCAATCAGGAGAGCACAAAATCTTTCACAGTACCGGAGTTACAAGCGGCCACCACACTACACATGGGAAATTGTCGGCTGCAGTCTAAGCTCACTTGTGGGGCGCTCACCTCTGTGTTATTGATAACCAACTCCTTGCCTCCTGACTGAGCTAAGTATATCTTCATATATACACTGGTGTCTGACAATAGGACTCTCTTTAATGTACCAGCTCTTTGCCACAGAATTTTAATACGTTTTGTGCATGCCTATTCACTTTAATTATTCTTTCAAATTGGTCAATCCATAGACGGAGTGAGTGCTCCAGGACTCAGCAGACTTACTCATCTTCAATTTCCAATATTCAGTAAATTTTGGACTTTATTTGCAGTGGTTTGCATAACAGGTTAATCTGTGGACCCTGTTCATCTGCCCACATGAACTAATTGATCAATTTTCCTTTTAGGGTCGATTTTTATTAATACAATGTGTGGTGTACATTTATTGTTATTAAATTATTTACTTTAAGCAATGTGTTCTTGATTAAATGTCCTATATTAGTGCTGGCCGGTAACCTCTTTTTTAGGTGAAATACTTGACTGGTAAGAGTTTCCCACCTAGGTTGTAGGCCAGTATGCATTATATGAAGGATATAAAAAATACTTTACTATGTGTAAAAACAAAACCAAAAGACTTTGTCACATATTTCCTATTTAGTCACTGTTGTCACGATTCCTACTACACATTATGTTTTACACATTATATAATTACACATTATGTTTTGTTTACCTTTCTAACAACGGTTCTTCATAGTTCTTACACTTCCTGGTGTTAACTTTCTACTACAGACATTATCCCATACAGGTGTGGCTCATTCACTGCTGAGCTCTCTGCTCACCTACCTTATTTAAACCCCTCACTTTCAGCATTCCTCTGTCAGATGAACAGGTAAACTCAGCTTGAGAAGGATATGTGGAGATAAGGGCACTATAGAGAATATGGAATACTAAAACTAAGCTTCCAAACTACATCTGAGGAATACCACCTATTTCCTCAATAAAAACAATGAAAGTATGAAAAAAAGGCGGTGTGGTGCGCTGGAAGGGACAATAAATATGGGGATAACCTAAAAACAGGGTCTAAAACCCTACAAACAACCAATAAATAGTTAAAAGACTAATCTAGAAATACTCAAAGTGCTAAAGCCAAGTGAGATAAAATAATCAATAATGAATGATGTATTTAAAACTAAAATAAATTCATCAATATAACACAGGTGTACAAGGAGTAACCAAACAGTAAAATCAATATAGGGGCAAGGTTTGCATATCAGAATTCATATGCTGGGATCCAAAGGGTAACAGATAAAATGATGAGAAAGAAGAAGAATTAATAAATGCTGGTGTCAAAGGGCTGGATTCAGACTTAAGAAGGAGTTTGAAATTAAGGACCTGATTCACACTTAAGAATCTTCTTAAAATAAGAAATTAAAGTCATTCCTGGGCTAAACCATGTTGATTGCAGGGGAATCATATTTCATCTGTTGCAAACAGTACTAGTGTCGAGAGGTGATATTTCCCAGCCCAAGAATAGTTAAGCTGGTCAGTATCTGTTTTCAGTAAGCAATTCAAAGATATATCCCTGCATGCAAAGAATACAATTAACTTGACTCCCCCCATACTTTGCACAGAATTTTGTTTCCTTTTTTTCCCTCAGTGGAACGCTGCAGCAGATCACAAAGTTCATTATCTTCTCATCACATAGGGCTGGATCCAGACTTAAGAAGGAGCTTGTAATTAAGAGAAGAAGGTTACACCTGGGCAAAGCCATGTTGATTTCAGGGGGAGTCAAGTTAATTGTATATTTTGCATGCAGGGATATAACTTTGAATTGCTTACTGCACAGAGATACTGACCAGCTTTACTACTTACACTGTTATTTAGACTTGGGATAGGAAACATCACCTTCAACTCTAATACTGTTTGCAACAGATGAAATATGACTCCCCTGAAATTAACATGGTTTAGCCAGGAGTAACTTTCCTCTCTTAATTACAAGCTCCTTGAAAAAAATAGTTCCTTTAATTAGAGGTAAACTCAGCCTGCTGATTTATGTCCTCGAGCTTGCTCGTGTGTTCTGGCTCTCTGGTTTCAGGTTGTGTTTTACTCCTCAGTTCCAGAATCTATTAAGTCCAGTGTTCTCCATTGGTTATCCTTGTTCCTGTAACTAAGTTCTCAGTCACTGTGCTCCTGTATCTTTGATTTCAGCTTTGCTGTGCCTCCAGTTCCTGCTGTTATATCCAGCTTCTGTAGCAGTGCCTCCGCTACCTGTAGCTAGTACTAATTTGCACCTCAGATCCTGTCACACCAGTTTAGAGTCTGTGCACTTTTTCAGATTGCCGCGACCTGCCACTGCTGCAGCCAAATCCATCCTCACCATCAGGGACTCTGGTGAAAACCAGGCTTGTGGTTAGACTTTGCGCCTCATGATCAGCGTGGTTCGTTTATAGACTGACGTTGAGCCTGGATAGTAACAACTCTACACCGATATTCACACATAGATTTGTGAACTTAAATATATTCATAGTACCACAAGGTTTAGTGTATCTGATAAAGTTCCCTAGCTTTAAGAGTCTGAATATGTTTGTGATATGGAGCTTGAAGCCAGCATGGCTAGCTTTATTTGTGTGTCTAGCATAAAAGCCGTTATACTCTCCACAAGTGTCTGACATTTATCGTACTTTACATTTATTGGTTTTTGTAAACAATCCACTCATTTGCATACTGTTGGCTGCTTTTAGCTTACAAAACAACACTGCAGGGCAGAGAAATGATAAGAAGCAATTTCAATTTGAAATATGTGCTATTATTTAATTATATTACAGTAGTACATTGGAATATTGCTGCTACATCTCTGTGCTACAGAATGAAAGCAGAAAATGTAATAATATGCTAGTTTATGTCAAGACTCTTGAATTAATTATGACTGTATGACTTTCCCCTGAAGATCCTGATGCAGGTCATTGTGTAAGAAGGCTGTCCATATCATTTTAATAATAGAAAATCAAGAACAAAATAAGGGTCATTTGTGACACTTAATTTGGATACAAATGTCTGTATTGCAGCTGATAGAGTCAACTGAATGCATTTCCTAGTTGAAGCAAAATAAAAGTAACAGGGAGATAGGGGAAGAGATGATAGATATTGGAGCAGATCTATTATTGCTGTAGAACAGATCAGAAGAAAATCTGTTATTGATAATTACATTTTGTTTCCCGATGATAGGTCCACTTTTGTAGGTCAGTAGCAGAGCTTACCATTGCCAGTTTTGGCAGAGACAAGCAATGCAGCTCTGTCCTTCAGTGTGTGCCTAAGAACCTCCAATTAACTCTTCACACAGTGGAAACCTCAACCTACTGCACTCATGGTATTTATGGACTGGATCCAGACTTGCGCAAAAACATGTTTGTGTAAGTGCGCATGCACACGCTACACGTTTTAATAAGGGAACTGCATCCAACAGATCCTGCATTCTGTAATGGAACATTTTCAATGGTGGGGTGGTAAGTGTGTGTGAGATGAGCTTGTTGGAAGGGAGGAGATCTGAAAACTGTACAGTAAGGCCTTAGTTAAGCCCTTGCGGGTAGTCCTAATTTCTGCATTATCCCCATTTTACATGGGGATAGGGCGGACATTTTAAGGTAGCGACCTGCAAGGGCAGTGGCCTTCCCCTCACACGGGACTTAGCGTCCGACATTCAGAGCTCTGGCTGTAGTGATGCTTGTATCTTGCATTACTCATTCATTTTAAGCAAAGTTCATTATTCAGTAACAACTTTTACTTATATGCAAAAAGCACTGTTAGGGTGACTGCAAAAGTCCTGTGTTAAAACCCAGGAATTCTCCAATCAGTTACTGAGATAACAAGATATATTGCAATACAGTAAAACAGAGTAGATAGTTTTAGATGAGGACGTGGTTTAGATGAGGGCGTAAATATGCAGTATAATGTAATGCCTTCTTTAAGGGTGTTGTGTCTATAATGTGTTTCTAAGGACAAATACAGAGAAGTAATGCAGCCTTATACAGGAATGTCTGCTGATAGTACATGGGGAATCATTCTTAAGCAATTGGATCCCTGTGCAATGGATGCATAAGGTTCGCAGTATTCACGCCAACACACCAGTATCCACTTCCTTTGCATGGGTGAAATTCTGATACCTAGGACTCCTGGTGGTGGTGTTGAAGTCTGCATTGGTTCACATTAAGAAGGCACATCTATGCTGTACATTGTTACAAGACGTCCCATCCATTCGTGATTGCAACACGCACCCATGGTTAGAAGCATCAGTTCACTTAAATCTGCATGGGGCAGAATGCATTTTGATCAGGTAAAACAGATGAACATGCAAGCACAAAATGCAGCCAAGATCTGAATGCACAAGGGGAAATCAGAACCGAGGATGTGGTCCTGTGTCTCTCATTTTAAAATGTTTGCTGTACAGAGAGCACATTTTGCCCTCTATAGTTTTTATTTGTCAGGAGTAAAGTTACTGTAGCTCTTTTATACAGATCTCCCACATGTGTGTGTGTCCTTCCAATGTGTTATTATTACTAGATTATGATTATTATTATTTGATGTTATTGATAAGGAGCCAATATATTCTGAAGCACTATCTAGAAATATATGCCCTACTTCTAAATTCCGAATAATCCCATAACACCAAAGATAATACTATAAATACAGGGCTGGATCCAGACTTAAGTAAGTGCTTGAAATTAGTTATTCCTGAACCATGTTGATTGCAGGGGGAGTCAAGTTAATTGTATTCTTTGCATGCAGGGATATACCGTGTCTTTGAATTGACTACTGCACACAGATACTGACCAGCTTTAATATCACCTGTTATTTAGACTTGGGATAGGAAACCTCACCTCTCAACTCTAATACTGTTTGCAACAGATGAAATATGACTCCCCTGCAATCAACATGGTTTAGCCCAGGAGTAAGTAACTAATTTTAAGCACTTAAGTCTGGATCCAGTCCATAGAGAGTAAGCTGTGATCATCACGTCACTGTACATTAGAAAAGTGTATTATAGGAATAATGCATGGGTACTGTAAATAATTACCAATACTACAGGTAATATCTGAGATCTATAAAATCATGCAAAACACAATTAAACTCCTTAGAGACTTATATTATTTCCTTATAGTTTGCAGATTGGGGGGTAGCTATATATATTTTTTATTGCATATTTAGCATTATTCTCCAGTGTTTATAATTACAAAACTGTATTAAGGTGATTTATATCATGAAGACTGACATATCATTTATATAATAAATGTTTCATTTTTACCCTCTAATCTTGTGAGGTACAGTATATTACTTACATATATTAATAATGTTTATTGCTGTAAATAGACAGTTAATTTAACTTAAGTTAAAATATTGTTTTATTGCCTAATTAATGATTTGTATTCAAAGACACATGAGCAAAACATGGATTCATTTCTTTGTTGTTATTTTTCCTGCTTTAATTTTCTATGGAAATGGAAGAGTAGAGTACAATATGATGCTAAAAACATGCACAAGAGTACAGTACAATTACGTGACTTGACAAAAAACAGATCTTATAGTACTTACTCTCTCATGCGTTTTAGTTTAGTCTGTGCCATAGTGTCGTTGATATTATTTGATATCCCGGGAATAGATGGAGACACTTTGGTTGCAGTCTGAGTATCTACAAATCAATGCACAAAGAGACAATGGCATTCAGTGTCCCTCCAAATAGCATTATAGAACACTGGAAACCAAACAATAAGTATCATGAGAGATTGCCCTGTGTTAGAAGCGAGCTATTCAAAACACATTAGTGAACATGCATGACGGCATTTGGGCAAACCTCAGAAGATCTCCAATGTACTTTGCTACTATAAGACAGGGCTGTCTATACAGGTGAAACAAACAGGCAGTGAACATAATGAAACTAATCCAAGGTTTGGTAATAGGGACAAAACAAGTGCAAGTGTATAGCTTGCAAAGTAAAGGGTGCTAAATATTTTTATATCTTTTGCATGCAGGTAAAATACTTCACTACTACTAATACTACTACTATAATACTAAAATACTACTCATCTATAAAACAGAGCTGAGCTAAGAAACTTCACCTCTCAATTCTAATTCTGCTTTTACAATGTAAATTTGCCTCCCCTTACAGTTTAACATGGCATTGCTCAGGTCTACACCTTAAAAAACTCTGCAGCTCTGGATCAGCCAAATGGGTCTAAACAAATACCATGTATGAGTTCATTTTTCTGTCTTGAACTCCAATTATCAACCTTTCTAAAATGGGTAAAATAGCAATTTGGAGTTTATGCAATTTAAAATTTTTCACAAACAAATGGGACAGACAACCACACCTGAAACAACTCTCTTCAACTTTCAAAGGGGCTGATCCAAAGCTTGGGTTTAGATTTACTAAGGGCTTAGGCTAGATTTAAACTCCAGCGATGTGTGGCGATTAAACTTTTATGTTTATGTTAAACTCGCTCGAGTTCCTGGCCCATTTAAGTTCATTTTTCTGTCTTGAACTCCAATTATCAACCTTTCTAAAATGGGTAAAATAGCAATTTGGAGTTTATGCAATTTATAATTTTTTCACAAACAAATGGGACAGACAACCACACCTGAAACAACACTCTTCAACTTTCAAAGGGGCTGATCCAGAGCTTGGGGCTGATCCAGAGTTTGGGCTAGATTTACTAAGGGCGATTTAAATCGCCCCCAAAAAATCGCCCCACATCGCTGGAGTTGAGGGGCGATTTTTTTCCTCAAAGATCAGGATTTACTAAGGGGCAATTTTGTGGGGCAATTTTTAAATTCCAGCGATGTCTGGCGATTAAACTTTTATGTTTATGTTAAACTCGCTCGAGTTCCTGGCCCGTTTAAAGAAAAATGGCTTCCGCCGCAAGCACTTCACCCTTGGCATGCAGCTGCCTATAGTACTATAAGGCAAAGCATGTCCATGTATTGCAGGGCATGCTTTGCGTTATAGTACTCTAAGCGACAAAGCGACAGCATACCAAGGGTTAATGGCATGCTGCCGGCAGCATATTGTGTCCGTTAGTGTGTAATAAAAAAAAAGTGACCGTGCACTTACATCATGCCGTGCCCGAGATTATAAAAGAGGCCGCTGACATGACGTGTCATTCGCCGGAGGAACGCTGAAGCAGGAGGAGGACGTCACCAGCCGAAGCAAGAAGGGTCACAGCAGGCCGGTCAACATAGATGATTACAGAGCTGTGAGTATCAAAAATCTTTTTTGTTGGGAGTTTAAATGTATAAACTGAAATTTATTTGTGGATTTGTATTTTTTGGATATTAATCATGCATTTTATTTCAGTTAATTTAAACGGACCATTTGTTGGAACAGTTAATGTTATTTGGGACATTGGCTAAACTGTTTAGGGACCTAAGGGGACCACTGTTAAACTAGCTCGGGACCGAAGGGGACAACTGCTATCCTATTTAGGGACCGGTGGGGACAACTGCTATCTTATTTAGAGACCGAAGGGGACAACTACTATCCTATTTAGGGACCGAAGGGGACAACTTTTAAACTAGTTTGGGACCTGAGGGGGCATCTACTATTATTAATAGGGATGGAGGACATCTTTTATTATAAATAGGAACTAACAGGACTTCTAATATTATTAATAGGGATGGAGGACACATTCAATTTTATAAATAGGAACGGAGGGTACATCTTAGTTTTATTAAGTGCACGATGCCATTTTTTTTAAATTACACACTAACGGACACAATATGCTGCAGGCAGAATGCCATTAACCCTTGGCATGCTGTCGCTTAGAGTACTATAAGGCAAAGCATGCCCTACAATACATGGGCATGCTTTGCCTTATAGTACTATACACAGCTGCATGCCAAGGGCGAAGTGCTTGCGGCGGCAGCCATTTTTTTTTATTTTAACACATTTTATCATTTTTTTCACAGGTGATGGGGCTTATTAAAGCAAAGTGTGTGCCGATTTTTATGAAATCGACACTCACCCCCATGAGAATTAACTCGGGAGAGTTGACAGCAAATCTCTGGCGATTTACTAAATCTCCCCCTTAGTAAATCCAGAGATTTGTAAGTCACTCAAGCAAAAAATTGCCAGAGAGATTTAAACACCAGCAATTTAAACCTCCACTCATCTCTCACCAGTTTGTGGAGATTTTCACGCACCTGTTTAACATATACCTATAAATTGATTGAGCAACTTCCATTCTGTTTTTATTCTGTTTGTGGGCATGTCTGGGAGCAGTTGCTGAGAGGGAGGGCTGTTTCACAGCAGCCATTTTGGAGACTATAAGGGGTGTCTCCTAGGTAAGTTGGCTCTCAATTTATAAACATATATATGGGACCCAACATTGGGACTCTCAATTTTATCCTTGGCATGCTGTCGCTTAGAGTACTATAAGGCAAAGCATGCCCTGCAATACATGGGCATGCTTTGCCTTATAGTACTATAGACAGCTGCATGCCAAGGGTGAAGTGCTTGCGGCAGCAGCCATTTTTTTTTATTTTAACACATTTTATAATTTTTTTCACAGGTGATGGGGGCTTATTAAAGCAAAGTGTGTGCCGATTTCTATGAATGATAATTAACTCGGGAGAGTTGACAGCAAATCTCTGGCGATTTACTAAATCTCCCCCTTAGTAAATCCAGAGATTTGTATGTCACTCATGCATTGATTGAGCAACTTCCATTCTGTTTTTATTTTGTGGAGATTTTGTTTTAGTAAATCCAGCGATTTAAAAATCGCTATTAAACTACTGTTATCTCTGCCGATTTGACTCAATTCGCCCTTATTAAATCTAGCCCCTTGTCTTCTGTCTGCTTTTAATGCAGAAGCACACTGCACATGCTCAGAACGGTAATGAGCATAGGAATGCAGCCACAGTGCTCCCCTTGCATCTGTCTATGTATCCGTGTGGATGAGTGCTCTATAACATTAAAATGAGTAAAGGGGTGTTGGACATATTTAAATAGGTGCAGGGGCTGCCTTTGCTTAATATGCTCTGGTATTGCTGTAAATGATGTAAAAATCATTTAAAGGGCTGTTTGCATACTGCAAATGAAAAAACTAAAATAAAGCATTAAATACATAGGAAACTGTGACAGTACAACCCACAGTCTCTGTGCATATGGCGTCGTCTGTGGGGGTTAAACAACTGCTCTTTTTCCCTACGTTCTATCCAGAGTTGCATGTTTCTGTGGAAACACGTAACTCTGGATATGACGTACAACGCTTGCGCATCCCACTTGCACATAAAACTCTGTATCAGCTCAATCTTCACTATCTCATTGTCATTTTATATTCAAACAAGACTGATAAGTTAACATAACGTAAGAAACTATCCTCATGCTCTAATAAAGTAGCTTTCACTAATTGATTTAGCAAGAGATACATACATTGGTTGAAACTTTACACACATTTTTAAGTAAAAAAAGTACAACCAGTATTCAAGTTTATAGGGATAAACACAAAACCACCCAAAAGGATGTATTACAAAAAGCAATATACTTTATTGATTTTTGTTTTAGATTAATATAGTTGAGTGTCAAAGTCAGGCAGAAATATAATTTGTCTGTCTAGACTAGATTTAGGCCTCGGCTGTTTTTGTGTTTGCTTTCTTTTAGGGATTATGTTATAAACAAAGCAAATTAGAAAAAGTGTGTGTGTGTGTGTTTGACTGAGTTTAGATAGCTAGAAGAAACCTCTGAGCATTGTGAACCATAGATTTGGAACTTCCAAGCTGTAGTATGTTGCTCTTCCGGGTGTAGTCTGTGTTGCAGACTACACCAGAATGTACCACATACACAAATCGGGATGGCAATCATGGACTACTAAAGTGTTCTGGCAGTGCTAAAGGATGCTGGAACAAATCTGCAATCCAACACAGAAGCGGACCCTATGAAGGGGCCTAGGGATGCCCTAGTGTTCCGCAATTTGCATGTGCAGAAGAGACTCTTAAAAGTGTCCTAATGCTGGCCCTGAAGCAGCATATACACCATGGATGCAGGTTGGTCAGCTGCCTAGAGCTCCCTATCATCTGGACCCTGTAGTAGCCGGACCCCCTGCGCCAGCGGCAGTTGCACCAAACTTTTTCCTGAACTTTTCCCCCACACCACCATATTACAGTTTATTATGTTTCTAAAATGTAATAAAAAGAATGTAAACCATCTCACCCCAACAGCTGGATGCCAGGACATCTTCCAAATGCAACATCATAGCCTTAATGTCAGTATCCTGTGTGCATAAAGGAAAAATATAAACACATTCTGGTCATACAGTAGGTAGGGTTTAGGTATGTATTGGGTGGTGGTTATTAGGATTCTCTGTACTGGTCTCTAGTATGCTATCTATATTACATGGTGGTCTCTAGAATGCATTGTTATAGCGGTCATTAGAAATGTCTTTATTGTATTGAGAAATACTACTCAAATGATATTGTATTAGATTATACCTCTTTTACATTAATAGGGAAAATAAGGGAAGATCACTCTATTTACTCGTGCTGTTCAGAATTTGTTTTGTCTTTTATGTATGTTTATTTTATAAGAATAAAATATATATTTTTATTTTATTATTATTATTATTTATTATCGCAACATTCCTGACTCCCAACATAACTCTCCAATAGCAGCAGCGGGATCATTCAGGCAGATTATTGGGACCATAGTCATAGCTAGCAATTTTAGAGCAAGGGCTAAATGGAAAGACAGCACCTTGAACCTTGACTTAGTAACCATTTTAACCATTCAAAATTAACTAACTGCCACCCACTTTGGCTTTGCAGCCCTGATTGCAGCCTAATTACAAGATGCAAAGCACGATTTATGCAACATTTCGATTGGGGAAACTATGCAGTTAAAAAAAAAAAAAGCAAAATTATAAATACTGTATAAGCTTTACAAACTGTATGAGTCAAGTCTGTGACTATGGAAAATGCATTCTAAAAATATAGTTTCCTTGTGTCACAAATGAAGAAAAAAGTTAACTAAATCGCATAAAACAACAAATAGCAGCTCATGCATTATTTACTCAATTGTACTGTATTGATGGCTTTCTCCAACTCACTCTCCTGACAGTTTATCAATATCCTGCTGAGTCTGTATAAACAATGCATCACTTTGCAGACAAGCTGCAGATCGCAATAAGGGAACTGAGGGGGTGTGAGGTGAAAATGGGCACAATTACTGTTAAATAACATAAAGCCTCTTAATTTATTATATCATATACTCTAGCTCCCATGTATATTACACTCTGCAGCTATATTGCTCAGTAGCTACTGTTGTCTGTTTTATATGCACTATATAATATATATATATATATAAATAAATATAAACATGTCACCTCTGTGCTGCATAAAAATACCATAATCTTTCTTCATATCATTGCTACACCGGGAGCCACCACCAGGCTCCACGACCTGGTGGTTGATAACCACTCAAGCCTATCCCCACCATCAGGAGCACATGAAGATCTTGCCCCAGTTACACTACGAGCCTGGTGTGCGGTGACCCTAACAGTAGTAATGAGCAATAATGGTAGTAATGTTTGGACATAACTCACCAAAATGTACATGAACTTAGGACCTAAGATAAATGAATATACTAATGAAAAGCTATCTCAGTATATCTTTTTATCTGTCTTCTAAATAAAGTGCAGTGCCATTGAAGATCCATAGACAGATCCTCGCAGTATCCAGCTTTCTGAGCATGCAATGGGAGCCAACACATTGGAGCAGCCAGAGCTCTCTGGAGAATATATTACTGAGTCCGTATTTGACTCCACCTGCTGACTATGAACTATATCTCTTGCCATATAACTTGTGCCAACAACAGAGAAATAGAGCAAAGTTCCATTTGTCGACATAAAGTCCATCTCTGGCTGGCGTCCAAATGGCTAAAAGCTGATTACCATAGCACATTCACATTGGATTTCAACAGTAGTCATTTAAATCACTATGGATCAGATCCACACTTCGCAACGATAACCCACTTACGCATCATGCGCCCTCCAGATATTACATTAGTCTTACTAATGTAACAACCATCGTACAGAACTTAGTGCTTCCCCTCCACTCACTAAGGTGGGAAACATGTAAAGTGTACAGTGTGGGTGTCACCACCCACTTACGAGCGGATCAGCAGTTGGACAGAGCGCTGCTCCGCAATTGTTACTTAATGCTGTCTAATGGCAGCATAAGTCACACTGTTTATGACCGAGAGAGAGGAGTGACTGGGGGAGGGCGCTCCTCTCTCTTGTGTGGATTTAAACACGTTTTCTGTATGTGAGGGGGGTGTGAATCAGGTCCTATGTGCTTAGTGGCTGAGATACTCCTTTTATGCATCTTATACGTAAATAATTGCAGTTGTTGAAATTAATACAAACAATCCAAGTGGTACCTTCAAGATACAAACGTTCCTCTGAATGTCTCTCATACTCTCATACCTTTAATATAGTTTTTAACTGCCTAGTTTGTTAACACAGCAATTGCAGTTTTGCATTAGGTAACTTGTGACTGGGTGGGTTAGAGGGTTTTGCTTGCAAGCTTACAGTCTATAGGACATTGGGGACTGACACATAAGGGCAAGTGCTATATATTACACATTGGAGCAGCCAGGTTGTATGGTGAAAGTGCTCTGTATGAGTCAATCACACAGCAGTGTTTGTATCAGAACTTAGAGGAATATTAGTATGGGAAGAAAAAGTATCCAAGTTTGTGTTAATCATGCAACAGAAAGGAAAACTGGAGAGCAAAGTAGTTGTAAATCCCCCAATGTATCATGTTATTTTAAAACTATGGCTTTTCAGCAGATCCATCCTGTTTAGAAACATACCTGTTGATATGTTGTTTGAGATATTTGAGTCTCCTCATCATAGTTTTCTTCTTCTATAGATTCTGTATCACTATCTTCAGAACAAGTTTCAAAGCCATCCTCATAATACTCTTCTGCTATCTTTGGGTCTTCTGGAATGTCTTTAAAATAAAGAGATGTGCCCACCTTAGTTACCATCCTTACTTATTACAGCAAAGCAAATCTCAGATATTTTACTGCAAAAGCTGCAACATAAAGGGGCTGATCCAGAGTTAGGAGTGATGCCACAAAATGAGCAGGGCAGCACCTCTTGACATACAAGGATAATACTGGATGATTTTGGTTTTGTAGCACCCCTTTCCACAGCTGGGCGGAAGGAGTGGTGTAAAGTTTTCAATATGCATTTAATGCCTTCACCTGAGTCTTCAATATAGTCTTATGGGATGCAGACTTATGTTTGTTCCACCTTGGGGTGACTCGGGAAGCCCAGCCCCACTAACTAAAGATCAATGCTGTAGAGCCGTATTCACAGATGCGTGTGTATAAAGTACGTATATATAAGCACGTACGTGGCAAGGCAACACCCATGACACTCCCCTCACACGGACGGGTTTTCGGTGAGTTACACGTCCATAGGGAAACCTTAAGTCTACGTGTGTAATTATGTGCGTATTTTCCTTTCATACATGTGTACATAACAAACCGCGCCCATATTAGTCCATTTATATTCCTCCCTCACCCACTTTCACTTATCTACGCTCGTATGGAAGACAACCACGCCCCTCCGCACGTATGTCACTAAGTTCGATTTACAAATCCGGGCGTAATGGACTTTCTTGCCTAAATACTACGTAGCTTGCGTAAAAAAAAGTTACTACGCATGCGCAGTTCAACCATACCTAAAAATACGCACGGAAAAGTAGCAACTTAAGTGTGAATCCGGTCCGTAACCCATAGTGTTACTAGATGGATTACAAAATTTGTTTCATCACGCCCCAGCCCATCCTTAAGACACTATGGATATCAGCATTGATAGGTAGTGGGCTGAACTTCAGGCAGTGATTTGAATTAAATGACATCATCAATCTCCACTCCATGCTGCCATCTCTTTCTCCCTGACATCTCCAGAAAGGAAAAAAGAAAAAGTCTAACCAAACCATGAGTTATGAACACATTTGGTACCTACTGTATATTAGCATCCTTCTACACTATAAATAGCTACTACAAATAACAAATGTTCACGCTGCGGGCTGAGCGGGATATTCAGCTAAAGTGTACTTTGTATTTGTAGTTTTCTGACAATGTTGCCTTATTTATTAAAACTAAAACAAGGATCAGCTTTGTCCTAGATAAAACATGTTACAACGCAGATGATGCAAATGTTTATTTATATACAGGGAAAATTCTAGCAACCTTTACATTACATGAAGTTCACAAATACATGACAGCTTTATTTTGAAAATACAATTTAAAGTTTGATATTCGACTCTAAATCTGTCCATACACTTTACATTTCCCCACTGCCACAATACAGCCTCCTAATTCTAAATGAAGCCCTCTAGGTGTAATAGAGAATCATTAGTGTAACTTTGCAGTGTGTGGTGTATATACAGAGAGAGGATGGAGTATATTTCCTTTCAGTAACTGCAGGTGACAAAATGTTACCATTTGATAAATAGCTTTAATTTTCCTCTTCCCTTGAGTCAAGCTTATAATAAACGTGTTAATATACTGAACTTCCTACAGACAGATGGAAAGCTGCAAAGATTTGCGGCAATTGCAGCATTTCACAGATCACAATGCCTGTAGGCAAATGAATTGCGGGAATTTAGACTAACCACTTTTAACATAGTTAATTGTATAAGGGTATATATCATGTGTATTATTCTGTGGCAGGATGAGTGGATTTCAAATATATGGTTATTAGGGAAATTCAGACACCAACATTTTTTTTAGGACAAATCTCATTTATCAAATGTTTTCTTTGGAAGACCAAGTTGGTTCATTTAAAATAGAGTTACTTATAAACACTTTATTGTGTTATTGTAGCTTTCCTTAAGAAAACAGGCTAAAGTTTTATTTTTGCAGCATTTTTACTATAAGGGATCAAAAAAGGTAACTCCACAGGACAAATACCTGTGACACCTCATTCTGCATAGGTCTGCGGCAGTTCTGGTTGCAACAACAGCAGTAACAACACACTACTTTTCTCTGTCTCTGTCTTCTTTACTCCCTCCACTCTGTCTTCTTCTGGTCTCCCACCCTGTCCCTCTGTTCGCTCCTCCTCCACTTTGTCTTGTCTGCTCCTCTGTTCTGTCTTCTTCTCTTCTCTAGGGCCGCCAAGAGGAATTCTGGGTCCCACTCCAGCAACTTCTTTGCCCCCATCCCCCATTGTTGAGTATTTCAGATATATTTATACCGTCAAAGGGGCTATGCTCAAAACATTGGGTGTACACCTAAAAGGTTTAAAGTGCTCGGTGACCCCTCTGAAGAAAAAACCTGCGTTGCCGTGTAATCCATTGGCAGAAAGTGTGACCTATGTCTCAACATTCAGGAAAAAAGTATATCTTATTAATAGTTTAATAATGTTCTTTGATTGTAAAGCACTGCGTAATATGTTGGAGCCCAAATTAAGCATAGAAATAATGTATTGAATTTATTGAAAGCAAAAAAACAACAACAACGAAGAGATGCATAAACTAGAAAGATAACAAAAATGGTAAAATGAGCAACCTGAATTATAAGTCTTTCAAAATCGTATGGCTCCATTTGTATAGCTTACAGGTCTCCTGTCATCCTTCCAGACCTCTTGTATGTCCCAGAAATCCTGTCTGACCCCTGGTATGTCTATAGTCCCTTTGAATGTCTCCTGCCATCCTTTAACCTTCCTTGTATATCTGCAACCATCCTTTTATACCACCCTCTTCCTCCCTTGTATAATTCGAGCAATCCTTTTCCTCCAGTCCTTGGCCATTCCTTATTGCTTAATTTAATTGACTTACCTTGACCTTGCTGGCATCCCAGTCCCAGAATGTCTACTTCTTATTCACTCCTCTTAAGTTGAATGAATGCGGTTGACATGACCTCGGGTCCTAGCATGCCCAAGCTAAAGTAAATAGTACCCCCCACTCCCCTCTTGATGCACCTCTTCTTCTCTGCTCTCCCCTACCCCTCTGTCCTGTTCTCCTAACCGCCGCCACTGTCTGTGTCCTGTCTACTGCCGCAGGAACTGCATCATATGGAAGTAAGTCTTCACTTTCTGATAGTGGTTAGGGTTAGAGTTGCAGTGGTTGGGGTTCTTGGGGTTGGGTATTCTTTCTGACAGGAGTTGAGTTAACAACCATGTCACACAGAGAAAAGTTAGTAAGTTAAAGCTGTCGGCCATTTAGTGCCGACATTTCTCATTTATTATCACACCCCTCTGTGGTGCAGGAGAAGAGTGTTTCAGTAGAGTCGCAGAGTAGAGTTTCAAGAGTCGCAGGGTGGAGTAAAGGCATTCCCACAGAAGAATTACAGATGCAGTTTTATTCTTATATTTGCAGAGCAGCACAAAACAAGATTTATTACATTATCTGTAGTAAGATCATTATTTATTTATATCCCAAGCACAAGAGGACAAGGCTCTTGTAGAAACTCAGTCAGTAGAAAGACAATATAATAGAACTACATGAATAATAATAAGCGACTGCATCCTCAGTTCCAATTTTCTCCTATTTCTGTGTGTTCGGATCAGATTTTAATCCGCTTTTGCGCTTTGCACATGTATACAAGCTTCCCAATCAGAACGCATTCCACTCTTTACAGACTTAAAATTACACCTCCTACAGCCTCCAAGAAGGGGCTGGGTTGCAGTCACAATTGTAAATGACTTGTTGCTACATTACAACATACATGACAGATGTGCCAAAACTCTGCATACCTGTCCAGACTTCCGAAACCGCAGACATTTAACGTATGCACAAGTCGGAAAAGTTAAGGTTGGCTATAGCTATCAGAAGTCAATGGGTGTGCATGGAAAGGGTTGCAGCAGTCGCATGTATAATCCGATGTATAGAGAGCGCAGATTTGCGATTGCGGATCCCCATGCATCCATTAATAGCAGATAAAAATGCAAATGAATCAGAAGTGAAGATCAGGTTTAAGATGCATGTCACAAATCTGATCATTAACAGACAGCAGAATCTGTGGTTACTATATTTCTTCCTCTTACCTTTCCATTGTTTACCATTCTATTATTTCCTTTCCTTCTATACATCTTTGAATTCTCATTTTGTTTGTTCATTTTGGCGTCTAAGCTTTTGGGCTACTTTATCATAAAGGCTCTGCAATAAAACCCAGATTCCTCCATAAATGACCCAAGTATTTTCATATGCTGCAAGCTCCTGGCTGGGAGTAAATAAGAAAGCCTGGCGATATTTGCAGATATAATGATTTGAGCCTGGCAGTGCCCCAGCCCATCAAATAGAGTGCTAACCTGTCCAGAGATCTCCCTACCACAATGAAAAACAGTACAATGTCTAGAGTGTACTGTGGAGTGGTCAATTTGCAATCCCAGTGGTCTCAGTATTAGAGACATAACAGTGCTAAGATCAAAATATCCCAATTACTTTTCTTCCTAATTATTATTTTTTCTTATTGTGTAACAACCTATTTGTGGTTTTCAACTTAAACTGAACTAGAAAGTGTAAATTTTACAAGTAGTTTATATACAGTATATCACTCTCTGTGAGGAATTAGATTATTATAAGGACAGGTGGCAGAACTAGCTGGGTCTATGTAGGGCAAACAGTTTGCTGTTTCTTGGATGCTTGAGTATATCAGATAAGCAGCATATGGATCAGGTTGACAACCTGTTGGAACAGGTGGGGTGATGTTGGGTGGTTTGAAGTATGTAAGCAATAAAAAGTGCTATAAATACAATTTGTGTCACACACTGTGCATAAAGGCAGAGTGAGTTTAAAAGATTAATACGTGGCTAAGTAACTAATGGGTGAAGACTGTAAACTACTGTAGAAACTGGACTAATAATAATGTATTAAAAGCAGTATGCAATATAATGTAAAAAGAATGAAAGAAAATGTGGTTTTTATGTAAGGTTTAGAATAAAAGTACAAATACTAGGATCCTTCTACAGTAAATAAAATAGAATGCATCAAAAGAGAATTTTAAAGCTGGACATCACTTGAGTGATTATTGGCCCGATCCTCCAATTAGGAAATGCTCTAGTACGATTGTTTGGACTTTTGACATGTATAATGTATATCAGTTGCTGTTCCTTTTCTGTGATTGCCTCCCTCTTCTGCTAGGATTATCGGTCCCAGCAGGATGTAGGGAACCAATAATGAGAGTTTTCCATGGCAGGAAATCGTCCCGTTTATCGGGCCACCTCCTGCTGAGATCGGTAATCATCCTAGTGAATTATAAAGTGAGAGAAACCATACCAGAAGCCAAATATAATATTTCTATAATAATTTATTATTTTTTATATATTTGTTTACATTTTTTTATATTTTTTTTTTTTTACAAAATGTATTGGATATTAACATTTAGTATCGGTCCCGATGTAGGGAACCAATAATGAGAGTTTTCCATGGCAGGAAATCGTCCCGTTTATCGGGCCACCTCCTGCTGAGATCGGTAATCATCCTAGTGAATTATAAAGTGAGAGAAACCATACCAGAAGCCAAATAAAATATAA
>WWET01000934.1:70678-83087 GCA_011038615.1 Limnodynastes dumerilii
AGATAGATAGATAGATAGATAGATAGATAGATAGATAGATAGATAGATAGATAGATAAATGACATACAGATGGTCCCAGCTGGGCAGTCAGAAAGTTAAAGTGATCTCCTCTCTGCTCTTTGTCTGTGCTGAGCTCTGATTGGCTGCCTGCCTGTGACACAGCCTGTCAGGAAACCGTCCCCAGCATTGCTGCAGGACGTCTCCCACTAACACCAATGATGACTGTGCCCGTGGTTGTTGTGTCAGCAAAGACCACTGCCAGTCTGCCCATCCCTTCCCCAAAAAATCTCCGGACTCTTTAAAGAAAAAAATAAACAATATAAAAAAAAAGGAATGATTATTTTTTTTTTTTTTTATTTAAATGACCACAAGTGCTGCACATACCCCTCGGTGGCCCTGCTGATACATTCCATTACAAAAGTCTTTATTCTCACAGTCTCAGTCACAATTTGTAAATGTATAAAAGTGGTTTTGAAACCGACTATAGTTTTTTTGCAGTTAAAATTGTTCACACAAAAAATCTTAAGACTATACTAATATTGTTTTGCTTCATCAAAGCTACAGAATCTATTTGAGGATTCAGTTCCAGAGCAGTATATATGTTTACATTCATTTTAAATGATTATTAAATCTATATTGGAATGTGAAATTTAAAGTACAATTATTTCAACAAGTTGGTTATGGTGCCATAAAAATTCTTGCTTATCATAGCACCCAAAACAGCATTATAAAAATAATTACATACAGTTATATCCACCATTATAAAAAAAACATACAGTAGTTTTACCCAATAATTATCACCATCATTATAATTATTATTATTATTATTATTATTAATAACAAAGAAAAATACTGTATGTTATTGTAGTACTGGGTAAAACTACTGTGGATCATTATTAATAATGGGGAATCAAAAAATAACTATTATTAATAATAAAGAGGAAAACAATTGTATGCCATTACTGAATAAAACTACTTCTGTAGATCATTGTTAATAAGGGGGAAACTATTTTCCGCTTTATAAATAACTCCGGACTGAGTCTCTGCATGAACCACAGGATAGGTGTAAGTGAGCATTCAATTTTATAAAGCTCAACAAATATAGGTTGCATGTAAGTTTATTTCATTAAACTTTTTTTATGATGCCCTGATGAAAACTGCCTGTGAGCTAGTTGAAATGGCGGACCACATTTATGCTTGATGACTGAACAAAAAAAGACCCTGAAAGGGTACTGGTTCCCCATTTGAAAGTCTAGAAGAGTGCCTTTATTATTGGAATGCATATTTACTACTACAAAGAGCACCACAAGTAAGTTCTGGTGGAAAGGTTGGGTTTCGGTAACCAAAAAATATACATTAAGCTGGGATCTATTTCAGCACTACAAAGCACACACTCCACAAATAAAAGAAGAAAGAGCTATTCCTTAAATAACATTGAATATATATAAAAGGTTAACCAGATACCTGAAGTAACATGACCATGGATCCAGATTGAGGATTGGCGCATAATACACTATCAAGAGGAGTAACATTAGGATTCACAGATGAAGAGGGGGAAGTTATACTATTCCCTGAAGAAGCTACATGTACAGTGGATCAAAATTCCAGCCTTGACATATTTCATGATATTGGGGTAGATCCAAAACTACATTTGCCGTACGTTTACTCGCGTAGCGTATTTGCATGTGCGTACCTTCTATACACTCCTCTAGGCACACCCCTTGAATGTACGTATTTTGTCAAGATACATTTTTCAAACCCTACCTTAACTTTTGCCAACGTAACCGCAGTGATCCGCACACGTGCGTATTTATGTATTTACGTATTTACGCAGCTAAGCACGCCCATACTGTACACATTAAATACAAACCCCTGCCTACTTAACGTATTTCAGACGTATTTTGGACTCACATAAAGTTGGCACGCCCACACGTACGTACGTGAATGGCCCATACCTTCACAATTACGCTATGTTACTGAGCGTATTTTCTATGGTGCGCATGTGCAGTACTTACCAAAAGGCGATTTTACATCTCCGCCATGCGTAAATTCACTCACAAGCGTTGTTCTGGATCTGGCCCATTATGAGCATGAGAAAAAAGTGAGCGGACTTACAATATCATGGCATCTTCCTATCCAGATACTACAAAGGAAAAATGATACCGAGAGGGCTCAGGGTAAATAACACACCAACAGATTCAATCCTGAATTTTGCCACAGATAGGTAGCCATTCTGAATAAAGCTTTGTTTGACCTCATTCTCCTCGTAATTGATGAGGCAAAAAAGAGGTAATCAAATTGCAAAAGAGGTTGGATATCTATGAATTAATACATAACTCTACTTTGAAAACAGACCAATCACAGAATTGACTTGAGAAATTGGAACAAAAGATGAACCAACATGTAAATGAGCTAATAAAATATAAAAATGTTTAATTGCTGAAAGTTCAAAAAGGCTTTGAAGATAATTGTGTATATACGTGGCTCTCAGGAACTGATACCAGACTGATGAGACATATATTCATCAGAAATAGACAAGGAAGCACTACCAACACAATGGACATTTCCAGGAGCCCAGTGAGATCAAAAAGTGAAGTAGCAAGAGAGCTTCAGCCCCAACGGGGTTTTCAAGACAACCTTCTGCTAAGAGAAAGAGTGCGAGCAAAAGAAAGGGATATCCCACAAGGAGAAGAGGCCAGAGCCGCCGGACCAAGATCACTGAGGTCCAGGAGAGTGTAGTATATAACATGACATATAATACACTGACAACATCTGAACAGGAAGTACTGAACAAAAGATTGTTCTTCATATCTACTGCCGAATTTAAAGAAATGCAATGGAAAACTAACCATCATAGATTATCCAGAACTCTAAAATTTAAAGAATATTTTGATGCCCAGTCCCAATTGGAAACCAGGAGTGATGACCCATATATAAAATGTAGGCCCAAATCTACGTTTGACCCTCCCACAATCCCTTTATTAAAAGTCATCTACTTGATGACAGTATGAACAAGGCAGCAAAAAGAATTACCCACAAAACAACATAACCTAACAGTGGAACAAAGAAAAGCACTTAAAGGGCTACAAGAAGATGAGAACCTTGTATTTTGCCCTGCAGACAGGGGGGGAGGCACACTAGTACAGACCAGAGAAAAGTACTGCCAAGAGATTGTGAGATAACTAGAAGACACCATGGTATATGAAAAACTGACAGAAAATCCCACAAACAGATACAAGAAACAAGTGCGTAACCTCCTTAAAGAATCAATGGATTTGAACATACCACCAGTGAAAGTGAGTCAAGCACTTACACTAAAATACCAAAAACTCCACTGTTATACATGCCTAAAATACATAAAAGCTTAGAAAGAACATCAGGTCATCCCATTACCTTGGCAAGAGATTCGCTTTTTAAGCTAATAGCATAATTCGTGGATGCCTTCCTGCAAACTATAGTGCAAAAATAAGACACTTATTTTAAGGAAAATACCCATCTACTTAACAAATTAAGGGGCCCACAAATTTTTGGCTGTGCACGGTGGATGTCACTAGCCTTTATACAATCATCCCACATGATGCAGGACTTAACGCTACTAAAGAACTGCTAATGAATAGCCCACATTACCAGGGACCACCTGAAGAGCTACTGATGAAAATGCTACATATGATCCTGATGTGATTATTTCACCTTTGATGGGACCACATATCTTCAAAAACAAGAATACGCTATGGGGTCCAATGTGGCCCCAGCGTATGCGAATGGTTTGACAGGACCACATATCTTCAAAAACAAGGATGCGCTATGGGGTCCAATGTGGCCCCAACATATGCAAACGCCTTTATGTTCATTATAGATAGGAGGCTGTTCTTGGAAAACCCTGACTGCAAGCAACATATAGCTATGAATGTATTGATGATATCTGTATTATATGGACAGGAACAAAAGAAGAATTTGAATATAACATGGTAAAAATAAACACAATAAATATGAACATAAAATTCACACATGCCATCAGCAACCAGGAAATCCCATATGGATATCCTCATCAAGAAGCATAACAATATTCTTTCAACAGAGGTTTACAACAAACCCACAGACCGGAATACTATCCTGCATGCCGACACCATCCTCCAGACCTGATCAAAGCACTTACCCACTCACAAAAAGAATTAACAGTAACCCTGAAGTAGCAAAAAGCCAGATGACATCAACTTTACAAAAGATACCCAGAGAATACTCTAAAGCAGGCCAAATTAAGACACAGCAACTCCCAAGGGACTCTATACTTATATCCAATAATAGCAAAGGCTTGGACTAAAGTATACCATAGGTAATGCAATATAACCATTTAAATTTCTTTAATAAAAGGGGGAACAAAACACTATGGTCCAGAAACTGACCGGAAATTATTACCCAGTTTCACTAAATCCAGGAACATGCGAGACCTAATATGTAAAAATGACATCAGATGCAGAAAAGCCACCATAGGAGGAAGTTTCCTCACAAAAATCAGGAAATTATAAATGCACTTTACCTGCAGCCAACTAATAACAGGGAACTCCTTCTATAATCCACAAAATGACAAAATGTACCAAATCAGGCATTTCATCACATGTGCCGCTAGGTATATAATATAAATCATGATTTGCCCTTGCAAACTGGTATATGTGAATAAAACCAGCAGAATACTAAAAGAGCAAAAAGCGCTGCATCGTTCAGCTATCAAAAACACAATAGAGAATAAGAAACAAGACCAGTCAGTTGCCAGGCACTGGGCACAGAAGAAGCACACCATGGCTCAACTAAGATATATGTGTATAGATCACATACCCTGTCTGGACAGAGAAAACATTCTACTAAGAAGAGAGTGTCACTGGAGACACAGATTAAACTGTGTGACCCCCAAGGAATTAATTAACTTTTACCTATCCCTTGTTTTCTGTATATTCTGTTTGGGAGCATGTCTGGGAGCAGCAGCTGAGAGGGGGTGTTCTTCCACAGCAGCTATTTTGGAGGATTTACAGGGTGCCTGAGGTAAGTTAGCTCTCAATTTAAAATCATATATATATGACCCAACATTGGGATTGTTTGAGTTAGGACCACCATAAGCAGAAAGGCCTTGACGGTGGCTGTTGGCTTATCATATATTTGTAAATATGTGTAACGAACATTTCTGCGTTTCATTTTACAGATAGAATGGTATAGTCTGTTACTGGTTAATGGCGGTGTTGCTGAGGCATGTCTTTTCCTGTGTTTATGTGGCTAGCAGATTACCCCCCGGCCTTTCATGCACCTGTATGCATTTACCTATATATTGATCTGAGCAACTTCCATTTTGTGTATTCTTTAATATATACCAGGAAATTTTTTAGCACCATTCAAGATATATATGTCTATTTCTCTGTGTGATGCTAAAGCAAACTAATGTTTGTATTACTTATCCTAGAAGTTGAATCCCATTCTTGTCTCCTGGATCTTCTATAATAATAAACTTTGAGTTTTCAACTCTAAAAGTTTCATTTAGAGTTTCTCCAGAGGGACATGTCTTAGGCTATTCCAGTCCTGCTATGCTCAGCTAAAATACACGCTGCCTTATAAGTGAGGCTTATTATATGTCTTTTATTATACAGAGCGCAGGCCCATAGACAGCTATAATGTGAAATGGATCAGGAGCTCAGTGGTATTGAGCCCACTACCACCCTTGTTATAACATAGACACTGACTGCAGAGTCCAGTACTGCACTATCTACGGTATGAGCCCAAAGCTACTCATTAAAGGTGATCTAGACTGCTGCCCGGTATACAGTGACAGAGATTATCGGTTCGGATTCCATGAAATCCGAAACATTTAAATTTGGGGGTTCCAAGTCGAGCCATGCCTCGGTTCCTCCCACCAAATTCAGATCTATAATCGAGGCAAAACACAATTTTCACAAAAAATTTGGATCTTTCGAGCCTTGTATTTTCCAGCTTCGTGCGAAATACCGATTTCCATCGTGAGACTTTGCAAATTTCACAGGCTGGCAGAGGATATATATATCCCAATGCCAGCCGACCTGTCATTAGCGCCAGGATGTCCTGCTTGCAGGACATAGTATGCGTCGTCCGTATAGGGTTTTTTTTTTGCCAAGACCTCCCCTCCGAATTAAAAGCTTACAAGACTGGACCCCCATCAGACCAGGTAAGTATGCTATTTTTAAAATTTGTGTGGGTATTTTTTGGCCATTTTTTTATTATTTAATTTTAAGGGGCACATGGTGATGTTTATATTATTTAAAGTATGTGGCCACTTTTTTTTAAACAAGGGGACAAGGACATGGCTTTTTTTAATTTCTTGTTTATTTTTAAGGGGCACATGTCGCGTTTTTTTTTTTCTTATGTGACACTGTGATTTTTTTTAATGAAAGGGACGGGGTATTTGTATTCTTTTATTAGTTATCATTATAGGTGTGCACTTGGGACGTGTAACTTTTTTTTTTGGAAGGGCACAGTAACGCTTTATGGGGCAAGGCATGCTGCCGATAGTAGTTCTACTTGAGCAAGCATGTCTTGTCATTCATGTGCATGCTTGCCCTGTCGGGGCGTTCTTTATTTATTTATATACTTCGGTCGTGGCGGCAGCGGGGCAGGCTGGGGAAGGGGCTATTTTTTTACTAAACCTGTTTTTTTTCATAATTAACTTTCTTTTTTTTTTCAGCTCAAGAGATGGTGCAAGTGTAAGGCTAATTAAGCAGCCAGCGGACCGCAGTGGAAACAGTATTTAAATGAGAAAACTCTTTTCTCATTTAAATATTCCTCCAGAGGCGCAGCCCGGTCAGATGCAGACACAGTCGGATGCTGTGCGCGCTCCCGAAGTTCTGAATCAGCCCCAATATATGGTAGTATGTACCGACCAACCACAACCTTGTGAGCTGTGAGGTGGTCCATTTTGCCTAGGAATAAATGGAACTGAATGTGATTTTTTTTTAAACAAGGGGACAAGGACATGGCTTTTTTTATTTCTTGTTTATTTTTAAGGGGCACATGTCGTGTTTTTTTTTATGTGGGCACTGTAATTTTTTTAAATGAAAGGGACGGGGTATTTGTATTCTTTTATTATTTATCATTATAGGGGGGCACTTGGGACGTGTAACTTTTTTTTTTTTGGAAGGACACAGTAACGCTTTATGGGTTAAGGCATGCTGCCGATAGTAGTTCTACTTGAGCAAGCATGCCTCGTCATTCATGGGCATGCTTGCACCAGTAGTTCTACTGGCGGCAGATTGCCCTGTCGGGCCGTTCTTTATTTATTTATATACTTCGGTCGCTGCGGTTGCGGGGCAGGCATAGGAAGGGGTTATTTTTTTACTAATTAACTTTCTTTTTTTTTCAGCTCAAGAGATGGTGCAAGTGTAAGGCTAATTAAACAGCCAGCGGACCGCAGTGGAAACAGTATTTAAATGAGAAAAGCGACTCTTTTCTCATTTGAATATTCCTCCACAGGCGCAGCCTGGTCAGATGCAGACATAGTCGGATGCTTTGCGCGCTCCCGATCTGGGCTTGCGCAGAGGGCATTTTGGATGCGCTTCCGTCTGAAAAATAGACGGAAGCACAGCTCTGAATCAGCCCCAATATATGGTAGCATGTACCGACCAACCACAATCTTGTGAGCTGTGAGGTGGTCCATTTTGACTAGGAATAACTGGAAATGAATGTTATTCATATTAACAATGCTTTAGGAGCAAAAATACATAAAAATTACTTGATTTTAGCATTTTTTGCCATTTAAAATAAAATACAGATCCAAAACCAAAACATTTCATTTTTTTTTACAAAGCCAAAACACGTTGAAGACTTAGAAACTTTAAATGTTCTTGCCACCACCAACCTTGTGGTTGTATAAATGAAAAATGCAGTAGTTTAACAAACCGAGTAGTTCAACAACATCATGGATTTATGCTTTGCAGCTGAAGTGTTTGGTTTGTATTAGCAGCAACTGTCGTGCTGCCAAGATAAATTTTAGTTAATCACAGTGAACTGCTAGCACTGAAAGAGATGTTACTTTTAACATTAGCAATTAAGTAATTGTCCTCCATTCTATTAAAACAAAATGTATCAAAGAGACATGATGAAAAAATCAACACATTCGGGCATTGGTTTTAATGCTAGAACAAAATGTTATTTTTTTTTACTTGAAATCATCTATGCAGAGGAAGCTAAAGGAGGAAACATGGTATAGTAGTTTGAGACAACAAATTGCTAACAGGGAGTTATGTACATCTGTGAAAACCTAGTTTTGATTCACTAAAGACATAGAATATCGATTTTTGCTAAAATGTAGCATTATTAAAGCAGCACACCATTGAGTCTGACAAAGCTAATGCAATACTAAACTTACAAAGGAGAAACATTTATATTCTTCTTCATCTTCTCTAGCTGCTATTCCTGTGCTTCGATTAAAAGTATGTCTACTCAGACTGACACTGTATAAGTCTGCCTGAGTGACTGAGTAACTTGTATTACATAGAAAGATTTTTGCAAGTGAGCAGAAGTAAAGTCTCCGCTCCTCATCTCATGGCTTGCTGTGCACTTTTAAAAGACCTGCTGCTGTTCCAACTTGAATTTCCACCTAGCTTAACTTGAAGGTGATATATACTATGTTGTATTTCTTCTCATTTTCTCAAGTTCTCCACCCTACAGGTGCTTACTGAATGCCGAAAATGGGCAAAAATGTTATGTTTAACAGACATTTCTTGCCTCCCATTTTTTGATGCAATTTTGTATATATAGATGACTGTGTGCAAATGGTATTGGCTCGAATTCACCCAACCAATCAAAAATACTGTGGAGAATCTTAAAATGTTTGAGTCACATAGCTATAATATTTCTGAATCCTCCAACATTTTCACACCTCTGTACTTTTTAGTGAAGCAGTGATAGTCACCTCCTGTCTGTGTACAAAATGATATATAACAAATGTAGTAATGCTAGTTATGGAAAAGGAGTTACGTCAAGTTTAAACACCTTGCATCTGATTCACACCTAAGAAAGCTGCTGTTTTGAAGAGTGCTCTCATTATTGGAATGCATATATAGTACTACAAAGAGACTAGCAAGAAAAGGGGGTGTGGAAATACTATCAGTGCCAATAGTTATTCTCAGTGGGAAGTACTAGTAAATAAGTTAAAATACCAGTAAAATACCAATAAATAAAATAAATAGTAAATGATCCGATGAATTAACTAGACCGCACATAGTTTTTAAGAAAGAGGAGGCGTGAATGGTGGGGTGAGGGAAGTAGATAAGGCAGGAAGGGAGGGCTGGTCATTATCCGTGCATATTTTCCCTACTTAAGAGGGAATTTAAGCCTATGTGTAGCGTATGGAACTCGTAAGTGTGGAATAAAGCATGATGGACTTAATCCAAAATGAAGGTTAAATTCTGTACATTAGCCTCAGCAATCGAGGCTAACATATGTATTAGCAATCCTAAATTCCATATGTGCAAGGTGAGTGCACACCCCTTACACGTTCAGGCCTTCCGCATCAAGAACCCTACCTTAAATGTTCAGATGGCGAAGGCCCATGCATGGAATGCAGGATTGTACATAAGGGCTTAGCCAAGTCCATCTGCATTCCAGATCCCAACATCCATGCACATCTCATATGCATGGTGAGTAGGCCTGCTCTGCACGTGGATAAAGATTTCTGCAGGGTTCACAGCATTGGTCGGCTGCGTTCCGATGCAGAAATGCTTGTGCTGTGCATGCAGGTGACTTACGCAGGCACCATATGAAAGTCGCCTATTGTTATTAATTATGGATCAGACCCAATATGTTTAAATGGCATCTCTAGGAAAGCAAGAATGTTATAAAGTAAATTTTGCATGTTAGCAATCATGATTGTGGTATTTTTTTAATACTCACCACATCCTGAAGGTTCTGATACACAAAGTCTATCACCTGGTGTTCTACCACTGTCATCGCCGTGACTGTGAGACTTGTAGTTCTTTGTCCTTCCAGGTTCTGATTGTATAAGGTGTTCTGATGGCTGATCATCTTCCTAGACAAAAGAAAACACAAAGAATATTCTGTTATATTCTGTTATATTCTGCAGCAATATTTGAGGAAATAAAACAAAACAGTCACATTAAGACATAAAAGTAAAATACCTATATACCTGACAAAGGTCAATAAGTTTAGTATGTCCAACATGACTTACCAAATATTAAACACAGTATTGGAACAGGGAGCAACCAGCAGACAAAGACATGTCCCTATATAATTGTGTTTTTGTTGGGTCTTTCTGAATAGTGAATGCAGTTCAGTCTTAGATATGTTGACTATAGAGCCGCTGTCATACCTCTATGTTGCTGCTAGTTGTGAATGCCAAAATGCCAAAACTACCCAGCTGTGGCAAAACTGCAACTGTGCGAAGTTATTATTTAATATTTATTATTTTAAAAATATCAAATATGTTTGAAAATTTACATGTGTCCTAAAAGCATGACCAAGATATGCAGTGTACAGTAGTTTTAGTTTCACGTGTTTCTTACCCAATACATTTGCTGTTCCCTAAAAGATAGAATTGTGCAGCAGAAATTTAGATTTTTTTGATGGACGGTGTTTTGGGGTTTATTTTGTTAATGAGTGCTAATAATAACACTTTTGAAGCTAATATAAATATATTGCCAGCTGTGCATTAATAAGCTGTGCTGTAATAAATTGTCTGTGCATGATCTAATGTGTCATTCACTGAATTAATTTAAGCTAAGTATATGAAATCTTGTAATAGACCGTCACACCCCAAACAGTAAGTTCCACTAATACAAAAGACATAAATCAAATTATGTTTCTGAGCACATATCATACATTGAATATCTACACACTATGCACTATACCAGTGACCCAACAGGATCATATTGTATGAAATATTGTGAAGATTTGGATTTTTATCAGTACCATAATTCACTTCCATTTTATAGACTAATTAAGCACAAAGGATTAACAATATTGCCCACTATTCCTCCCACTGTACAAAGTGGATTGAATCTATAGAACGATTTGCATGTTCCCATTATGTCACACTCCCTAGGGAACATGCAGTGATTTACTTCAGCATATGCATCTGATGGATGTGGATGCAGAACTAGCTGATGTTGGTGAAGATAAATTACACAATAAGTAACTGATCCATTTAAATAAACAATTAGATCTGCAAAACCCTTAGATTCAAAAAGTCATTAATTCATCTTGTTGAGTGATAGTGCTTATTATAGAAATGTGCTGAAATCTATGCCATCCAATCAGATTTTGAGAATCATTTTCCTTGTGCAGTTAAGAACCATAAGGCAAATGTCTGCATGACAGCTTTGGGTTATAACAACTGGGGTTTTTATGTGTACATGTAGGCAAAAGACCTACCAGAAGCATTTATTTTAAAAGTTTTACTTGCCTTACCTTGAATACTAGTCTAAATGATAATTAAAAAAATAATAATTGAAAGATCACATCAGGGTCACTAATACTCATGGCTGCATCGCCACACTGAATTTATATTTAAAAAGGAAAGATGTAATAGACTGAATATCTGAAAGCCAGTTTTTATGGATCTGCAGTAAGCCTTTCCAGGGTGCATTTTTCTGTGGTCATCCTACATGCATAGTCCACTGAGGCAGTTCTCTGACACTGCTGACAGCATCAGGTTTTTAGCCTTGCATAACGTACTAAAGATGAAGATTTTTCATTGATAATTTCTGTGCACAGTTTGGCCAGGGGAATGTGCAGGGCATGCTTCATAACTGGAGAAAAGTTCCAGTCTCAGTTTAACAGTGATGTTCTCCGGAATTGAGCAGGGGTTGATGCTAGATTACTTAAATGGCAGTGGCTCACCCAGGGGGGGGGGTTCTGGTTGCCCAGAAACCCCCCAGATTGAAAATTTAAAAAAAAACTGTTAAAATGTGCAAGAAAGTAAAATGTAGAAGGGACGTGGCTTCACGGGTGCCACAAAACGGGCGTGGCCTAGCGACCATGTTGGGCAGTCTGTCATGTAGGATGATGGTCCTGGCCTGTGCTGCAATAGGAAAGCAGGTGAGGATGGTAAATGTGTCACAACATATTCAATAGTGCTTAGACACTGACACAAGCTCTGGTCCATTGTGTAATGTGCTCTACTAATGCATTGTATATTGCTATTGCTATTAGATCTGTTCCTGCAATATAAGACTATTATTTTACTGTGTAAAAGAAGTAAATTATAAATTACTTAAAAATATCAAAAACAGGACTTGTTACAGCCAATAACTAATGCAATTCCTTAATGTAGATGTAATTTAAGAACGTTACATCTTAGATATTTTGGCAGTCAGATAGTACGACTATATTATCAGTATTATCATTTTACATATTTTTTTTAACATCATATCATATT